>JABUQX010041566.1:10000-35503 GCA_015478945.1 Trachelipus rathkii
TTATATTTTGAAGAGATGTAAACATGAGAAGGATACTTTCAAAGTACTTTGGGAACTGAATTTTAAGAAGAGAGTACAATAGGGTCTTAAGTTTCAATAACTATTAAAAAAAATTATATTAATGAACCAGAATTTCAAAAATTTTAAAGTATTTATTTTTAAATTATTATCATTTAAAATCTAAGATGGAGGAGCAACATTTTTTTTCGACTACATTTCTTTTAATTATTTTGAATAAATTGCAAAATTAAAATAAAAAATAAGAGAAACTTGAAACTTTATGTACTAGAAAAAGTGAAGCTGCTTTTCGCGAAGTCGTCGAGTCATCATAGGAAGAAAATATCTTGATTTCTTCGCCTGGTGCCAAGGGGCTGAAAACCCCTTCTATCATGTGTTTCTTTTCGTGAATGGTGACGATAAGTTTTGAAAACTTAATCAGCCACCAACCCAACCCTCCAACCATGCTAGATATGGTTTTTTGTATAAAAATAAATAATATATATATATATATATATATATATATATATATATATATATATATATATATATATATATATATATATATATATATATATATATATATATATATATATATGTTATATATATATATATATATATATATATATGGTGTGAGTGAGGAACTGTCCTCAGTGTGAAGTTATCGTTAGATGGTGAACAGCTGGAACAAGTGTCTGAGTTTTAAAATATTTAAGGGTAGTATGTTGGATGAGAAGGGAAAGGATGATGCAGAGTGTAGGTAGGAAAGTTGTGAAATGCAGGAAGGTGGCTGGTGCAATTTAAATCGTTGGTGAATGGAAAAGGACTAAGTCTTTTAGTGGCACTAGGGTCTTACATGAGGAAATGTTGTTACCTGTGTTTATTGTATAGTAAGTGAGACTATGGTCTGGAATAACAAGTATAGATCTAAAGTTCATGTTGTTCAGATGGACATCTTAGGGGCGTGCTAGGTGTAGAAGAATTGAGATAAACTGAGGAATGAACGCATTAGAGAGTTTGTGTGGTTGTGAAGAAAGGGTAAACGAGAGAAATAAATGAAAGTAATGCTTGAGATGGTTTGGTCCCATGTGGAAGAGGAATGAATAATAGTAAGGTTTGTTAAACGGATGTATACGGTGGTGAGTGTGTTGGGAACCGACTGGGTGGGGGAGACCGAAGAAAAACGTGGATTGAGTCAGAAAGGAATGTCTGAGAGGAGAAATGTGAGTTTGGCAGAGGCAAGAAAAAAGGTGCATGATAGGAGAGAATGGCGGAGTTTTGTGAGGGGTATGGTTGGTGGGCCCACCTGGGCCAGGGGATGAACCCTAACACTTGATGATTTACCATAGTTAGGATCCGTCGCGGTCCCCGTGAAGCTCTAGGGTGGATTTCTGACTGCGACGCAGTTCTTACTATATTAATGGTATACTGAAACGCGGTGGCTGGGCTTTCTTTTCGACTTTTGTCATATTTTTCCTACTACTATTCTTTTCCGATGCTTGCCACCCACTTTACTCAGGTCTTGGGAATAAAAAGGAAGATGAAGAAGATATATATATATATATATAATATTTATATATATATATATATATATATATATAGTATATATTATATTTATATATATATTATATATATATATATATATATATATATAATATATATATATATATATTGTGGTCAGGTTATATCTTGCCTGAGGGCCATAATGTCGCAATTATGAGATCCAAAAAAGTTTTATTTATTTTAATTTTGGGAAAACTATATAAGCTTAGCTTGATTTCGAATATTATTTATTTAAGTTTAGAATATTTCTCAATTCGCTCATTTTATTATTTATAAAAGAAGATTTATTTTGACAAATTGTGATATATAAAATTATTAGCTTGTAATATGATAAGTATATAATTAATTTTAGACTTATCAAGTTCAGGAATGATATTATTATTTTCGTTAATTACTATATGTAAGATACTGCAAAATAAGTAAATTTTAAAGGCAGTGATATTGTGATTAGGGCTTTTTTTGCTTTTCGTACTATTCGATCTTTAAACTTGTGATTGGAGTTAATCTTTTAATTTTAATTTATGAGATAAAACTCCTGCTTTTATCCCGCTGGACTGATTTGTAAACCTGCACGGCTTTTAGAACCATTAAATAATTCTCATTTGAATTTTGGACCTGATATTCAGCAAAGTTTTTAAGGATTTTTTGATAAAGTTTAACCCCTAGGACAACAGAACTATTTATTGATACTGAACCCGCGTGTCCTCTCATAAAATATCTCGACACGTTTTGGGTGGCCTTGTCCGAGAGGGGGTATTACTTTAACATTAATTATTATCATCACTTGCTGGATTCAGATACTCACATCTCTTTTATTCTTCACGGTCTCTCTCCATTTTGTCGACATTAACAATGGACTACCAATCCTGGGTGCCAGATGGCTAAGGAATTAGTCCTAAAAGGCAGAGTCTCTCGAATTCATCAAAGAAAGAGAGAAGGCCTACAAAGAAGAGAGGAATGCTCAACTTAAGAAAGAGGAAGCTCACTCAAGAAAGAGGAAGCTGAAAGGAATGCTCAACTCAGAAAAGAGGAAGCAGAAAGAGCTGAAAGGAATGCCCAACTCAAGAAAGAGGAAGCTGAAAGGAATGCTTCTAAACTTAAGAAAGAGGAAGCTGAAAGGAATGCCCAACTCAAGAAAGAAAAGACGAAAACAGGAAAGCTGAAGAACGGCCGAATGTATATGGAACTTTGAAATTGAAAAAATACGCTGTCCATCAAGTCCTCAATCGTCCGTCCAATTTAAGCAATGTCATCCCATCGAACCAAATGTTTAAAGGTACCCGAATACTGGCCCCGTTCGTCCGAATCGAAGGGACGAAATGGACGCGTACATTCAACGTTTTGAGAGCTATGCGACATCTTCAAATTGGTATCGCAGTTTATGGCCTCTCTATTTAAGTGCGCTTCTAACTGGACGTGCTTTGTCGGTTTATAGCAAGTTGCCTCCCAACTTAGCTAATGATTTTTCCAGCTTAAAGGAAGCCCTCCTTATTCAATTCAATATGACCGAAGATGGTTATAGGGCTAAGTTCAAGGAAGCCAAGCCCAAAACAGATGAGGGCCCATTACAATTACTGAATCAGATTAAATCGTATCTTTCAAGATGGTGTGAACTCTCAAGTTCAGCCAAGACTTTCAAGGTTTAACCGATCTTATGGTAGTTGATCAATTTTCTCCGCACCACATAAAGCCGGTTCATCTAAGAGAGGTAGGACTCTCTAGTTTAAACGACATCGCTCCTCGCGCTGATTAGATTTCTTCCAGCAAGGGGTAAGAACCTTTGTTCCAAAAGGGAAGACTTGAACCCTTATGTGACATCCGACAATAACGAGGAAATACAAAGTCACAATACTCAACCCCAACACACCAAAGTTTGTGGAATATGCCACAAAGGCGGCCACGATTCCCACGCTTGTTTATTCGGCCCCAAAATGGGAAACAACAGATTTCCACGTAATCGGCATTATTATGATAATAGGTTTAACCGCGATAACAAGACAGCGGAGAGAAGATGGCACGCCCCAAGAAAAGAAATACACAATGCTGCCGTTACGATTGATAATCCTGTTAACAAAGGGGATTTTGCAGCGGCATGTCAAATTGTGGAAGACGATGAATGTGTTGATGTGAGTGAAATGGTGAAGGACGGCATGTTGCACGTCAATGGAAAATTAATCCCCGTTATATCCATGTCATGTCAGGATGATTCAAATGTCAGACATTCCCTCATGCCCGTGACGAATGGTTCTATAAATGGCGTTGATGTATCAGTACTTCGTGATACAGGGTGTAGTGGCGTAATTGCGAGAAAGAAGTTTGTGAAAAACCATCAATTCACAGGCAAGATTAGAAAAATGCTTCTAATTGATAACACCCTTAGGACAGCCCCTGAACTCAAGAATTTTGGATTCGCAACTCCGTTCTACCAGGGTACGTCGAAAGCTTTAATGTCTGAACGATGGCGTTTTGTTATGATTTTAACATTGGGAAATAATTCCAGGCGCGCTAGGTCCGGAGACAATAGGTTCGGAAATGATGATAAAATTAATCCGACAAGGACACATCCATTGTCAAAGTTACTTAATGAAGCTGAAAATGCTACTGAAAATAAATGATAAAATTGATACCGACGTGGACCACATCCATTGTCCCGAAGTACTTATGAAGCTGAAAATGCTACTGAAAATAAAAAATGATAAAAATTTGATACCCGACGTGGACACAACCATTGTCGAATGTTTACTTATGAAGCTTGAAAAGGCTAATTGAAAATAATATGAATAGAGTTTGCATACGACGTGGGAACACAACCATTGTCGAATTATTTAATGAAGCTGAAAATGCTATTTGAAAAAAATAATGATAAAATTGATGTCGGCAAGGACAATGTCCCTTGTTGAGAAAAAAACTATGAAAACTTGAAACTGCTTACAAAAGATGTAAGACAGTGAAATATGAAATGGAAATCTCCCATCTCAAAAGTCGAGAAAAAACTCCTCAAATTAGCTATTTTGAAAGCCTGTATTAATGAGACAATAAAGTCTGAGGTGACAGCGGTGATGCCTGAGGGTGTTAATATGAGATTAGAGGGAAGAGTGTTCCAGTTAACACCAAAGTTTGAGGGAAGAATAATGAAAAGGAAGTTGAAAAGAAATAAAAGTTCTCAAACTGAGGTGCCATCTGAAGATTCAGTTTTGACACTCCTTTGGAAATATCCAAGCTGGAAATGATGATGCAAATGGAGTAGTACCGAAGAAAATAAAGAAAAGGAGAAGGAACTTCAAAACCATGAAGAGAATGGTATAGTAGAGACTGCAGAAATATTACTCAATGATGTTCTCTCTTCTCCTCTCGCTCAAGAATCTCATGCGGTGGAAAAAGATCATGAACTCTCTGTATCTAACCAAGGAGGAAGTTGCAGTGACCTGCTCCCACTCCCTTTCTCCACAAGGAGTCCCAGGTCAGTTCATGTTCAGAAGCAATCCTCCATTCTCCATCACGGTGCAGAAGATGCAGAGGATTATGCACCAACAAAATCTAGGGCGTTTAGCCAGCCAAAGTCCAGACCAATGGGCCCTTGTCGCTTCTTCCTTGATGGCCAAGAGATCTGGCATAGAGGAAAGGTCGAAGGCGGTTTGGAGAAGAACTTTGGACTTAGAAACCTCCAAACCTTCGTAGAAACAAAAGAGTTTGCCATCTTGATGACTTCCATAGCAATGTCGAAAGGCAGTATGAAGAACCGAACGGATTAGACAGAGAACGATCCCAAGATCGGAGGAAATAAAGCAAACCCTTCAGCGTGGATAAAAGCGATGGCACAGTTTAAATACCGAAGGAATGATTTATCCTCTTTTCAGGCGAAGATATCCATGACGTTCTTTTCAAGACGAAAGATGACACGTCACTCTGTCTTTAGGAGGGCGTGTGTCAGGTATATCTTGGCTGTAAGGCCATAATTTCTCATTATGCAGATCACGTAGTTATTACTTTAATTGGAAAGGTTAGTATTATTGATTCGCTATTATTATTAATTTAGAATATTTCACAATTCACTGAATTTTTATTTATAAAAGAAGATGATCTTGGCAAATGACGATATATAAAATTAGTACTTGTAATATGATAGGTATTACTCAATTTTAATGAATCTACCACATACAGGAATTGATATCATTATTTCGTTAATTGCAATTTAAATACTTGGCCAAAGAGTATAAAACGGGAGAGTTATTATTTATAAAGTTTGCTTTCGTAACTATCGACTTGAACTTGTGATCCGTGTTATCTTTAATATTTCTTACAAGTAAAACTCCTGCGTTTTTATCTTGATTATTTGTACAACCGCAACAGCTCCAACCTTATTTATTAGCCAATGAAGTTGGACCTGAATATCAGCAGATTGTGAAGGTTTTAATAAAGTATAACCCCTAGACAACACAAATATTTATGATACTGAACCCGCGTGTCCTCATCTATAAAATATCTCGACATATATATATATTTTAATTAATATATATTAATATATATTATTAAAAAATAATATTATATATATAATATATTATATATATATTAGTACTATATAAAATATATATATTATATATATATTAATTATATATATATTAATATAATAATATAATATAATAATAATAATATAATTATAATAATATAATAGATATACATACATATAGATTATAAATCAGTATATTTATATTAAATATAATAATATAAAATATTTATCATATATATATATATATACTTAAAATTATAAATAATATATAATATATATATAATATATGTAGATAAATTATTATAATATTATATATTAATATATTATATATATTATAATATATATAATATATATATAAATTTATATATAATATATATATATATATATATTAATAATAGATATAAATAATATATATACTATAATATATAATTATATTATATGTTATATAAATGAATAAATATATATTAATATATATGTAATATATAGATATATATAAAAAAAAAAAATATAAATAATATATATGATATGTTATATAATATATTATAATAATATATATATATATATATTATTAAGAAATATATATATAATATATATATATATATATATATATATTATATAATTAATAGTTATATATATAATTATAATATATTATATATTAGTAATTACTTATTTATAATAAATAGTATATATTATATATAATCATATATATATATATTAATATAATAGTTATAATATATATTAATGATTATATTAATATATATATATAATATATAGTATATATGATATATATATATATATATTAATATATATAATATATTTTATATAATATGTAGTAGTATATTATATATATATACAGTATATATATATATATATAATTAGTTATAAATAAAAGATATATAATATATTATAGATTTATAATTAATATAATATATAATATAATAATATATTCTATCATTATATTTATACTGAATATATATAATATATATATTATACATTATATAATAGATATATATAATATATTTATATAATATATATTATGATAATAATATATTATAATTAATATAATCATACATCATGACTCAGTCGAATCGAACTCAACTGGCCTGCGAAAAGGAGCACTTTCGGGGTCTTTAGATATCGTACTAATGCGGGAGACTAGTTTCTTTCAGAACATTAAAACTAGTGGTAAAATGCCATGTATATCAGTTCTACAGTCCAAAATGCTCTAATTCAGTCATTTGCGCATCTCTTTCAACGTAAAATTGATAAAACATAAAAAAAGTAAAGTTTTTACTGCCTATGCCGATGAACGCCCGATGTTTCCAGAAAGAGCAATTTTCCGCTGTGTGCACGTTACGTTGATATATAACTCTGACCGTCAAAGAATATTTTGGTTCTCTCAGCTAAATGATTGAGGCGGGAATAAGTCTTGCCAAAATTAATTGAGAAAATAGTTTCAGAACTTGGTTTGAATACAAATAATCCTAAGAGGGACAGGGTGACGTGTCAGCAGCAATGGTACTGTTCAGAAAGTACAAAGGGAAAAATGTCTCCCAAAGCTATTTATATCTCCGCTGCTTTTGCAATTGCTAAATTATTGCCTAACAGCGCTTCCAAACGTTCAGAAATTTCGTAAAAGCAATTGGAAAATAATCAGAATGAATGGTAACATTTTTATTTAAAGGGCTAAGTGGACAAAAGTCCTTTAAAAAAATAGAAGAACTATCCTAAGAGTAGCAAAAGGCGTGGAGAGATTAAAAGTGGGGAAACTCGGCTGTGCCAATGCGCAGAAATCGTTAATTATTAAGTGAGATATAAACCTCGAAATAGCACTTAGAAACATAACAAGAAAGTAAGTTTGGAGATCAGTCAGAAAAAGCTACCTTATTTCTAAACAATGTTTATAGAGCATTTTTTCTGGTTGTCCTTTTTGTTCTAAACAGACATTAAGTTTAACATACAACATTCAAACGAGTTGCAAGACACATCGTTATTGATTGTGAGGTGCATTTTTAATGAAGTGACATCTAGTTAAAACTGAAACTGAAGCCATCAGAGAAAGCAACATTAGAATTCAAGTAGATTTGAATGATGTTAAGCGCAATTCTGACTCTGAGCCTAGGTATTTTAAATGGACTGTATCCCAGAATTACAATTTCCTCAAAAATACAACCAACATTTCGCTACTACGACCCACAGACATATTATCGCTCATCCAATTTTTATAATCCATTTTGGAATGATTAAATATCAGCCAATTAGGAATGAGGTTGTAAATTATAAAGACAATTATTATATCTTTGCAATTGCCATACCGACAGGTAATGTGCCATAGTGAAAATAATAAGTATTAACATTTAACATAGGAAGTTCGAAAGCCCGTAATTAGGATGTAGTAATAGCAGAATGGAATTTATTGGAGTTGAAAATGGCATCGACCACAATCGTTCCAAAAACAGCAATAACGAACTTGTCGTGTTCGCATCACAATTTACAAATATTTACATAGTTTGTTAATATAACATGATTTAGTTACCCTCGTGGCACTTGCTTTCAGTAGAAAAAAACTTTTCAACATTAAACATCTGAAAATCTACTTGAGAAACACTATTGAAGATGAAAGACTACTGGACTTCTTCCTCTACGTACATCGAAAATATTGACATAAAAACTGAAGATTTATCTCACTTGCTCACTCTCATGTGCTGCAATTAAATTCAACAATTTAGGTAAGATGATTTAGTAATTTATATAAATTCATTTGGCATTTTTCTTAAAATTTAATATTGGTCCTTCCACTTTATATATATTATTATTATATATATATATATATATATAATATAAATATATATATATATTATATTATATATATAATATAATACTATCATATTAATTATATATATAATATATATATATAATATAATATATTATATATTATATAATAATATAATAATATACGAAGAGAAGGCGATTTGTCTGCCCCGAAAAAAAACATCCTGAACCACTGTTATATATATGATATATAACGGAGGAGTGCTTGTTGTTTATCTTTGTCCTGTCCTCCCCTTGTCAAAGGACTTGGATGTAGTTCGCTCCGCTATCTTCTCTCTTCGATTTTTTTATATTTTTCTGCTTTCTTATTTGAGACGACCTTTTAGTTCAGTTAAAATGTTTTATAAGTTTAAAAGACTTGCCTATAGACATTAAATACTTGATATCAGATATATATATACTAATATTCTAATATATATAATATATATATATGTATATATAATATTATATATAATATATATATATTAATAATATATATATATTATATATATATATATTTCTGCTTTTTGTTGGGTGAAGAACTTGTTAACAGAAAGAAAACAGGAAGATAAACAATAGAAATATCAGGACCCACAGAGGAATAAGATACATCCCTCAACAGGAGAACTAAATTTACGGAAAGAAAGAAAAATATTTTGCTGAGCTTAGAAATAATGATCTTTCAAGCAGAATAGAACCTTCAAAACCTAACCTAACCTAACCTAACCCAACCTACCTAACCTAATCACCTAACCTACACAACCAGCTAACAACCTAACAACCTACAACCTTAACAACTAACCTAACCTAACCACCTAACACCTGCGGCGGACTGTATTCCAGAAATTCTTTTGGGTCGTGTTGGTCTTTTGATCTGTCGACATTTTGCCTGTCGACCATTTTGGCTTGTCCCCAAATTATGTAAGTAATAAATGTTTGGTGATCTTCTTCCTGTAATTACGACAAAAGGTAAAGTAAGCTCCTTCTACTTGAACCACTGATTAATATAAAGAATTTGTACTACCGTTGACATCAGAATAAACAATCATCTAGTCTCATGAGTACGCACTTTCATAATTAAGGCTCATTGGGGGCTGGGAACACCTACCATTCTTTTCTCCCCACGCACAGATGTAGATTAACAACAGAAATCCTGCAGCTTACGCGCCCCCCCCCCCTTACCTTGGGGGAATACGACGCTTGTATAATATGATTATATTATATATATATATATAAATTATTATATAAAATAATATATAATTAATAATAATGAATAATATATATAATATATTATATTAATATAATATATATATATATAAAATATATATATCATACGTTTATGTTGCTTACCTTCCACGCCCCCTAAAAGGAGATTCCTATTTATTCCTATAGATCAATGTTTCCATAATGAGCAAAAAAAAAAACAATTAATAAAAAGTAAAAAAAAAACAGCTTAAAATCACTCTGCCTCCTCTCCTCTCTCTCTCTCCTCCTCTATCCTCTCCTCCCTCTTCCTCTCTCTCTCTCTCTCTCTTCTTCCTCTCCTTCTCTCTCTATCTCTTCTTCCCCTTGATTCTCAAACTTTCATCAAAGGAATGGACCGCAATGCCAAATAATTATTTAATCTGACTTGAGTAATTATTGACTTCTAATTTGCTCTAATTGCTATACTTATCATATAATATATTATAATATTATATATATATATTATAGGATATATATATTACTTATTATATATTTATATATATTATATAGTATTATTAATATATAAAATATTATAATATAATAAATAAAATATCTTTATAATATTATATATAAAAAATATATATAGAATATATATATATATATATACGATATATAATATATATATATAATATAATAATTATTATAATATAATTATTAAAATTTATATTATATTATAATATATATATATAAAATATAATATATTAATTATATATATATATAATATATATTATATATATATGCAATTATAAATAATAAGATAATAATTATATAGGTAATTATATAAATATTTTTATTAATTAATATATAATAACTAATATTTATATATTAATATATATATATATATATATATATATATAATATAAATATAATATAATATATTATATATATATCATTAGATATATATATATATATTTATGAATATATAATCATAATCATATATAATATATATATATAATATATAATAAGACATATATTAAATAAATATATAATATATATAGACGCTCTTGAAATATTAAGTATTTTAAAATTTGCCTCCATTATATTATATCATTATTATAAATACAATAATAAAAATTATATATAAATTTATTATTATATAGTATAATATTATTAGTATATTATATTATATATTATTTTATTATTATTGATGATTAGTATATTATTATATAATTATAATTATTATAATATTATATCTATCATAGAATTAAAATAGGGTTTATAATTTAAAATCTTTCAAATAAAAAAAATAATAATCCATTCGCAACTTTAATATTTTCTGAATAACACTAATAAAACTTAATTTCAAAAAAAAAAAAAATAAAAAAATATACAAAAATTAGTTTTATCAAAACTTTTAATCAACAAAATTAAGAATTATAAATTAATATACTGCAATAACCGCACATCCCATACAAAGTTCACCAAAAACACGCCACCACTCACCACTACACCTACACCACACACCTCTACACACACACACACACCACACACACACACACACACACACACAAATCACACATCATCACACATATGTAAATATGTATCTAATTGTGTAAATAATTTAAACATATAATAATATATTATTATATAATATATATATATATAATATATATAATATATATAAATATATTATATATAATATTATAATTATATATATTATATATAATTATATATTATAAAATATATATATATATATATATATATAAATAATATAAAAAAATCAAAAATATATATATTATATATATATATTATAAGACCGTAGACAGGTGAGCAGGGTTAAAAAAAAAAAAACGAAATTTATTAAACGTTAAAATTTTTGATGGTTTAGTTTAAATATACATTTGGCACAATATAGTTAATAAAACAAATTTGACATTAAAAATTTAGGAAATAGTATTTGAATCCTAAGCATTCTTGATTTATGTGACTGTGAAAGGATTAAAAGAAATCTCTACAAGATAATATCTAATTACGAATGCGCTGAATAAATATGACACGGTAAAATGCAGGTGCAGAATCAATGAAAAGTTTAGAGTTTAAGCCTCTCGAATATCAGTCGCGTTATATTTCATTTCGCTGTCACACATTCACAATCTGGTCTATTTAGAGTTCTCCTCTAACGAATCCATGAAAACTTAACTTAACCTAACTTAACGAACCTATACTAACCGTACAAGTAACGTAACTAAACCGTTAACTAACCACCTAACCTACCAACCTAACCTAACAACCTAACCTAACCTAACCTAACCTAACATAACATAACATAACATAACATAACAATATACATAAAAACAACATAACAAAACTAACATAACATAACATACAAACATAGACAAAGAGCAAACATAACAAACAGAAACAGACATAAACATATACCACCTAACCTACCTAAACCTAACCTTAACCGAAACCTAACCTAACCTAACATCCTAACTTAACCTAACCTAACCACCCTAACCTAACCTTACGTAACAACTTATACCTCTCCTAACCTACCCTAACCTAATTATAACCTAACCTATCCTAACCACTATAGAATAAATAGAATCTTTATGCGCACACGAATCAACAGGTACTATTTTAATTGCCAAAGCGGATATTATTTAAATAGAAAAAATTCAAAGAATTCAAAGAATAAAAAATGCAAAACTCATCAAGAAAAAACGAAAAAAGGTGGTGAATTAATCTTGACGATCTAAGAAATTATAAAGGCGTTTTGAAGCTTAGAGAGAATGGATCAAGCATATTAAACCATCTCAAAACACCAGATCTTGAAGATTTGTAATCAAGCAAATTTGTTAGAAGTTTATTTATAACTTTGTACCTTACACTCTTCCATAATGTATATACATTACAGTCTCCTTAATTAGACGCAATTCTTAATCATATGAAAATATGATTCGCTAGACATTGCTGCCAAACAAACTCATTGAGAACGTGTTTCAAACATTTTGGAAGTTGCAACAAAACTTCTACTGCCTTCTGTTAAGGAAGAAATGAAAATGCCTCACATGAGAATGATGTAAAATAAAAGATATTAGCCCAAAGATATATAAATTAAAAGATATAAGATAAAAATAAGCCAAAGATTATATTAAGGTGTTAAAAGATATAAGATAAAGATATTAGGCCAAAGATATATAAGGTTAAAAGATATAAGATTAAAAGATATAGGCCAAAGATATATAAGATTAAAAGATATAAGAATAAAAGATATAGGCCAAAGATATATAAGGTTAAAAGATATAAGATTAAAAGATATAGGCAAAGATTATAAGTTTCAATAGACTAAGTATTAAAAGATATAGCATGGCTCCAAATATATAATTAATTTATTAAATTTTAAAATAAAGGCAAAGATATATAAGATTACAAGATATAAAATAAGTAGATAATTATGCCAGAATGATATATAAAGTTTAAAAGCTTGTTTACAATGACAATATTAGATATAAGTTTAAAATAAAGCATTTTCTATTAAAATTCTAATTTACGTATATTGGCATAGATTATAAATAAAAGAAAATGGTGAAAAAAAGTATTGGTAAATTGTTATGAAAATAATAGATATAGGACAAAAAATATTTTATAGTAAAAGATATAAGATTAAAAGATATATGGCCATAGATATATATAGGTTAAAAAGATAGAAATAAAGAATATAGGCAAGATATATAAAGATGACATAGATATAAGAAATAAAAGATATAGGCCTCAAAGATATATATTAGATATTTGAATATACCAAAACAAGTTATGTTCAAATTGATAATTTCCAAGTGCTTGATATTTTTCCAACCAGTTAGAAGATGGCGGATTTCTAAACAAAATCACATTTTGACAACATCTCATGAAGAAATTACAATATTAGACGTAATAAATTAGGGGACTAACCCAAATGGGTAAAACATTTGGCCAATGGACATTTGAGACAATGGACATTTGGAAGAAAATAAATTAGGTTACAGTAAGTTAGGTTAAGTTAAGTTTGTTGGATGTTAGGTTAGGTATGTTAGGTTAGTTGCGTTAGTGTTAGTTAGTTTGTGGATCGTTTAGTAGGTTAGGTAGTTAGTAATAAGTAAATTAGTTTAGGTAGGTAAATTTGTTAGGAAAGGTTAGGTAAGGTAAGTTAAGCTTAGGTTAGGTTTGGTTAATTTGTTAGTTAGCCTAAGCTTTTAGGTTAGGTTAGGTTAAGTAAGTTTAAGTTGTTGATCACTAAGAAACCAAAAACCATCTTTTATACACCATGTCTGCCATTTCTTGTTGACCAATTTCCGTCATCCATTGGGTTAGAACCCATAAATTAGTTAGAAAGAAAAGAATAGTTAAGAAAAGCTCGGAATTGTCAAAGGAAGAATTTGAAGTAAAAGTTTAGAGAATTCATCCAATTTAGCTGAAAGATAAAAGGCCGGGTGAAGCATCAAAAGAACAAACTAAGAAATACTAAGAAACGAACGATAAATTTCTTGTAAATGAACAACAAAACATGCTATATTAAAGTAATATAAATATATTAATAATTAGTAAATAAAATTAATATAATATAATAATATATATATAATTATAATTAAAATATAATATATAATAATTATATATATATATATATTATATATATATATATTATCTAATATATATAATATAAAATAATATATTAATATTATATAGATATATTAATAATATAGTAATACTATATATATAATATATATAAATAATATAAATATATATAATTATACTATATATATATATATAATAAAAATATATATATAATAAACCCTATTATATAAATATATATTATATATATAATATTATATATATATATATAAATATTATAAAATAATAATATATAATAACTATATAATATTATATATTATAAATTATATAATTTATATAATATATATATTATAATATAATATAGTATATAGTACTAAACCTTTGGGTTGTGTAATTTATCAACAATATTCCTAACTATACATATTTCATCAACGATTATATTGATTGGACAAAACTACAATAAGTTAATTGAATCCACTTTAAATACAAAAATTCTACTCATCGTACGCCTCCAACCATTCTTCTATACATACGGTCATAAAAGCAATCATTAGTTTGTTTTAAAGTGTTTTCCTTTGCTGCGCATCGCATCTTATTTAGTTTAGAAAAATTTTGAAACATTCAAGGTCTTTCTTCTATGCTCCGAAGAGGCCACTATTATTGTGACCCACGTTCAGAAACAGTCATTAACTTATTTGTGTTTTAAATATTTCCCCCTTATAAACTAAAATAGTGATTTAAATAGTACAATATACATATATAATATGATATTAAAATATATTAATATATTATATATTAAATATACATTATTTATATAGAAAAATTATATATATATATAAATGAATAATATATATATAATAATTTAAATATATATATAATTTATATATATAATAATATAAATATAGTATATAAATATATTAATAACATATATATATATATATATATATATATTAAGTAATATATATATATATATAGATATAATATATAAATAAGAATATATATATATTATATATAAAAATATATATAATAATAATTATATATTATAATAAGTATATAATAAATAATATAATATATATATATAATTAAATATACAATATAATAATAATAATATATAAATATAATAATATAAATATTATATATAAAATATAATATATATCATCATCAATATATCCAAATATAATATATATTATATATAATATATATATTAATTAAATAAATATATTATATATATATATATAAATTAATATATATAAATTATTAGTTTGATACCTGTGGAATTCATAATAAAAATATTAAAATATACAAATTTACAAATATAAATTTGTTTAGTTTGATAAAGATAGATAATAAGGCGTTAATATAATATATTAAATTATATATTATATCATAAATAATATTAAATTTGTTGTAATCTATGCAATAAAAATAATATAAATATATAATATTATATATTATAATATTATATATATAATATTAATATATAATATAATATATAATATAAATATAATAAATTAATATAATAATTAGAAAAATATAAATATAATATTATATATTAATTAAAATTATTTATCATTTAAAAATAAATATAAATATATATATATATATATATATATATAATAAAAATAAAAATTTACATATTATTTTATAATTTATAAAAAATATTTAATCAATGAAATACAAGCTAAAATGACAACTGAACAGGCTTGAGAAAGTAGCATATAACTTATAATAAACATATTAATACTATATATTAATATAAATATTATATTATTAATAATGTATAATAATATAACGTTATAAATTGCAATATATAAATATAATTATATATATATATATAATATATAATATAGTATAATTAAATATATAATTAAATATAATAATATATAATAATATATATATTAATATATATATAATATAATAAAATATATATTTATTATAAATTTATTATATATATATATTATATATTATATTAATATATATATTTATATAATTATATATAATATTATTATAATTTTAATATTATATATATATATAATAGTAAAATATATAAATATAATATATTTATTAAATATAATGGAAATTTAATTAAAACTTGACGTTACAAGAATTTAAATGCTACATTTAATGTAGGATTTTTCTAATTGAGGTTCTCCCTTATTTTAACACGTCTACGAAAGTAAATAAATATTTTAATTATATTTAACTTTATTAATTAATACTTAGTAACACTCATCATCCTATTGTAAAGTAACAATTTTGCTATATTATAAGAGATGACAGTAATTATACAATAAAGATAAAATTATTATTAATTAATAATAACTACAATAATAATAATATTTTCAATACAGAAAAATTATTTAAAATACGTCAAATAATTAGAGATCAAACTTTTTTTACTCATTATTATATACTATTAATTTATCTGAAGAAAAAACAATACGGTCCCCCGGAGGGAAATAATTTAATTGAATATATTATAAACATAAATATATTATAAAAATAATATATATATACTATAATCATATATTAAATAAATATAAATAAATATATATATATAATATTAGAATATAATTATATTAATATATATGTTATTACTATATGATAATAATAATATAAAAACATATTATATATATATATATTAAATTTTTTTTCCATAAATCTTCTTCATTATATTATAGATTAGAATAGTAAATAATTATAAACACTAATGACTACCTCACCAAATCTAACCAACTAATATATATATATATTGACTATATAATATCATATATATAGAAACGTTTATATCGTCAACAAATATTATAATACACTGTTGGCCTATACCTCTCCCTCATTACCATATCTATAAAAAATCAGAGCCGTAACATTATAACAGCCAACAATAGTAGTATAATAATACAAACCGAAAAATAATAAAAAACAAAATATTATACATATTTTACTATGAATACACTAATTATAGTTTATATTGAATATACTAAATAAAATAATTATACAGTTATATAAATAAATTTAGTTTATAATATCTCCCAATTTGATCTACAGAGCTGTATAATTATTCCAATTCGCTTCAACTTTTTCTTTATCGTAATTATTCATAAATACAAATCAAATTATAAATATAGTATTAATTATAATAATAATTGATTTAGATATAATATTAAATATATTATATATATTATCAACATATATATTAATACCAATAAGAGTATATATTAATATATATATATTTAATTATAAGCTAATATACTAAATATCTTCAAACTTCGATAAGAGAATTGGGCAGAAAAATACATAATTCTAAATTTTCTTTCATTCGTCTATATAAGTTTACTCAGTAATTTTCTCAATGAATTCACTTTCCAGTCGGTCATTAACCTGACTGTATGAAGGCGTCATCAATTCATTCTATTAAATATCTGTCAATTATGAAGTTCTCAAGATCTGTCAATGTCCACCAACCCTTTTGACTTATCAAATGATAATAATCAGATCTTTTGTATTATTCACTCTCTATTTTATACACCTGCCTCAGTTAGTTTATTATATCATCATTATTTTCACTCATGAACATCTTTGTATATCATTCTTATTTCACACTCTCTGAACTAAATATGTTTTGTAATTACATCATTCTGTTTTCATTTTAGCGTGAATCACTCTTGAAAGTTCATTAACTTTTTCCTCTCTAGAATAAAACACTGAAATTATTCAATCTTCGTGCTGTCCACTTGAGCACATCATGTAATCAATTTCATAATCTTTTTATCAATCTGAACTTCTTTGTAAATATAATCCACCTTTCCTCTTTGAACACTGTATCTATTGTTCATCATCATCTTTATTCCTCTTGAACATATATATGTTATTTACATCAATACTTATCACTCTTCAGAACTGTCCTACTTTTATGTCATTTCATCATCTTTTATATCCACTCTGATATCATCTTTAGTAATTTTGCATCTTTATTGACATCGTGATATACATAATATGTTTGTTATATTAATCAATCATCACTTTTTCAACCTAGAAGCGCCTCTTTAGGTATTATAATCACTTTTTTTCATTATTCTGAAACAACTATTTTGTTATTATCATTCATCTTTTTTCACCCTTGAACTACAATGTGTTTAAATCATCACATCTTTTCTCACTCTTGAACTATCTGTTAGTTAAATTCATCAATCTTATTTCACTCACTTGTTAATCATAGATTAACAACATCATCTCAATTCTATTTTATTAAAATTTTAAAGTCGATTATATCTCAAGTAATAAACACACCTATTTGCTAATGCTTGACCGCTGAATACCTACGATTACAATTGAACCTCTGATTTCTTGTATTTCTAATGATAGTCAAAAGGAAGAAGGTATTTCATTCTCTCATAAACTCACAGTTCTACATCAACTCAATGCTAAAAACTTAAACTTTTACTACCCAACCACAAAATAAATCTTCTTTACAAAACAAAACTCAGATCTCCTTATGTCCTATTAACCGAAAAGTATATCGCATATTCTTAGTAATTAGAAATATAGCTAAAGAAGTTGTATCGTCAAAACACAAGACTTGATCTATTAACAATGCTAGTACAGCATCAGAAGTCTTTTGGGTCTATTTAATCTTGTTGAGTCCTACATTATACATCATTATTCTACCGAACATTAATCTATAATTTAATAAATTATTTATTATTCAAAAAATAAAAATAATAACTTACTCACCATTCGAAAATAGGAAGTCTATTTCAAAATATAAAACGAAAACATACATGGCAAAAATAACTTAAATATCTAATATTAGTTGATAATCTCTAAAATCTCTAAAATCTCTAAAATCTCTATAAATATCTAAATCTTCGACTACCACTTACTTGCATCAAATCCTAACATATACTATTTCAAATCTCCTGAGGTTAATATCTACTCAGTTGTATCTAAATCTCTAACATACCTTATAAACTAAACTAAATCTCCTGGTTATATCAAGTTCTAGAGTGAGTATAACAAATCATCTAAAACAGCTAATAAAAATCGATAATCTAAATGGCTATCATCACTTAACGTGTTTGGGTAGTAAACTGGGCAAACACTGCAGAGTTAGATATCCAACCTTTTATTTTCAAACCTCATTGAGCACATAATAAATAAAAAAAAAACGTTAAATCGAATCCATTATAAAAATCCAAATAAAAACGACAAAATAATTAATAATACTATTCGAATAAAATACATATACCTTCTAATAGATAACTCTAGAATTCATCTGTTTGCTGTAGTGAATATTGTCAAAGACGTTAGCAAAGTTTTTACCATTTCTCAAGAGAAAATTATAAACATATTACAAAATAACACAATAGCAACTTAAAATATAGCATTACATTAGTAAATCACTTATCATAAATTACTTATACCAAGAACGTCACAATAATGAAATACATATGTACAAAAACGATTAATTTTTATTAACCTAACTAGAGCACAAGGATACCATATTACACTTCAAACATCTACCCTTATGTAAAAACAAAAAATTTTCCATTAAGCAAGCGGTATATCATCATGGATAATTACATACCATAAATCAACATTTCTCTAATTATCAATTTGATTGCAATTGGAATAACATATAATAGAAATGAAATATTTCTATCTACAAATTTACGATAGAATGGAAAGATATAAAAATAAAAAAAGTAAACCCAGTTCACTAATATAAGCTTCCAAATTGCGCATAACCAAATCTGAACAAAATTAAGAAGAAACAATAACTCATCTCAACCCATCTCACCTTTTCCACCATAAAATAGCCCAACATACCAAGAAAGAATAATCTCAACTATTATACAAATTTGGACCTTATTATGATTAGTGAATAACACTTCGCAAAGTTCCCTAAATAATTAATTACTCAGGGGGAAAAAAAAATAAAGAACAGTTATAAATAATCCTAAGACACGCTGATAGATTCTATAAATAAAATTATTAATAAAATAATGAATACAAATAACTCAGATATCATTTTCACAACAAAACAAATGATACTATAAGGACCATAAATTAACAAAGATATACTCTATATCTATCAACTGGAAACCAACCTGAAATAAATTAGATAAGCATAATCTTCACTATAGTCAATTAACAAACAAATGTAGGATCAAGTTATATCGAAATAAAAATCGCCAGTATAACAACAATTGGAAATATGAGTACCGAAAAAAGAGACTTTCAAATAAAAATGATTTATTAGATAAAAATAAAATAATTAATAGAATACTATTAAATAAATAATTATATAACCTAAATAAAATCTCACAGATTACAAAATTATTACTATTTGACCAAAAGTCGAAAAATAACAAGTTTGATGTGAAATACAGCATAAATTTCACATTAACACATATAACTCAAATACTTATAAAAATAAACGGCAAATACATAAACAACAAGAATAAACAAAGAAAGTAAACTAAAAATATCTTAATCTAATCATCCTATAATCAATTATAAATAAATACATAAAGAAATGATCCATATAATATAAATAATCAATCACCCATAAATAATAAAATTCATAAGAATAAGCTATAAATAATAATCAATAATAATAAATAACTTCAATACAATTTATTCTTCTTCAATAATTCACTAATAATATTAAATTCCAATAAAAATTTATAAAAATGAGGATGTAAGTGTTAATTATACATAACTTAATAATAACTAAATAATAATCAACATTAATATCAAATAATCACCCTCCCCTGTCCCAATCGACAATAAAATCAAATGAATTTAACTGCTAAAACTTTTTATTTTAAACTTTGAAGAGTACAAATTAACAACTGTACTCACTACTTATACTACATTAGCAGTAATATGACTGCTATTGCACAACCTGGACTACTATATCAACACTACAACTAAACTATAATGAAAGATTAAAAATATAGAATATAAAATAATAATAATTAAGAATTAATAACCACAGCCCACCTACCAAAACAAATCAATTTTTGCATCAATATCTTAGTTTATTACTTATATTTTAGGTCATAATTATATATATTACACTCACTACTAATTTGCATTTGTTACAATAAGAAACAAACTACATTGCATCTATACTACTACTTAGCTACTACATTAATATTTCTATAGAAAAATTATATACTGGACTAAGAAAAGGATAAAGATTACTTTAGAGTTATAATTAATAATATCTATATATAAAAACTATTATCATATATATATATAGTAGTACCTCGCAATTTATTAATCTTAAAATATATATATTTACTTTATACTTAAATATTATTATTATAATATATAATAATATAATATACTTATTATCTGTAGCAAAATATAATCTACTTATAATTAATCTTATAATATCTATTTATTATTATACCACTTATAATAATTAATATACTGGCCTTAATAATATACATTTCTATCATTCTTTACCCCCCTCCTGCCCCTACCTCCCACAGTACCGATTTATCTTCCATATACTATTACCCTCCTTATTTCTTTTTGATAGTATATATATTATCTTTTTTACTCAAATTAAAATATCTGTATATAATCTAATATATTATATATATATCATATTTGTTATAATATCTATATTATATATTTATTTTACTCTATTATTTTATAAACACTAATAAACTTATAGTCGAAATCTCCCTTCTCACCTACATATACCCGACCTCCCCTCCTCTATTTAGGGCTATATCTTATTAAAAATTATTTAATATTCAAACCAATGAGGCAATTTATCTCCCTTTCTTCACTAATTACATAAAGCAGTTAAGATTTTGTTGCACCCCCCTAAACACGAGTAGAAGAGACGAGAGCTTAGTATAGAGAAACGGAGACACAGAGAGCAGAACACATCTTACATTCATCTAATATGATAAGAAATCATACTGTCGATAATTAATGGGAACTGTAATAATAACACATTTACCGCAAGAATGTATATATTACAAAAGTTATAATAAATCTACTAACAAATGTGCCTTATTACCAACACTTCAAGATCTGATGTTGAATAAGAGTGTTTACATATCTTCGAAAACCATCTGTCCAACAATATAATTCTAATCATACATAAAAACTGTCTTGAAACAATCCATTGAACAATAACATCAATACTAGTAGCTATATTGGACCTATAGCAATAATACAGATATATAACTCTTCTACTTTTTCGTTTTTATCCATGAGCGATAGCATTCTGCCATTATTTATCACTTGCCCTTAAAATACCTACGGGGCCCATCTCAATTCCCTTGCATCTTCGTGCCAAAATCCCCCCTATAATACTTACTATAGCACCCTAGTACACCCATCTCTCGTCATATTTTCGAGTATTAGTATAGTGATAATTAGGTATTATTTATCAAGTTAAGGTAGATTAGTAGTTACTCCTACTTAATACTTTCTAAACTTATTATGTAAATATGTCCTACTTTATATTATAATGTATTCAAGTTATGTATCATTAATAATTATGTATATAGACTAATATCATACCATGTGGCTGTGTGAGGTGAAGCGTGCTATGTATGTTTTATTTACACGGAAAACACCACGAGTTTACATATAAAAAAGACAATTAATTAGTAGATTAGCTCCATGCGTTATAGTTTATTTTTTATATGTTCTATTAATTCAATTTATGAGAATCAATGATTTTTAGCTTTGATGAGTGAGCTTTTGTATTCAAATTAAATAATCGTGACGAGGCTGCTCTTTTTTGATTTTATTTTGGAAAACGTTTTGGACACAGATAAACGATGCGATGCTACATAACATAACGCAACGACAATGCAATATCTCAGGTTAAGAATGGCAAATACAAATCATCTTTGACTTTTTTCTCAAACAACATTATCTTACTATGTGGGGATATATCTGCATCATCATAACTATCTGATATTGATCATTATATCAATCAATTTAATACCAACAATTACGTCTATAGATTCAGCTATTAGGTATTATCATATATATCCTCTTCACAGCCACACTTAATACTATAAGGGCTAATTCATACAGACTTCCAAATATATCTTCACTAAATATACTCTTAGTAAACTAATATATATTCTTTTAATTAATACATTAAATATTATAATATTACTATAAAACTAATATATATAGAGACATATAACCATCAAAATAATATATAAGCCAGTATGATAACACTATCAGTAACTACTATATAAAATATATATATATTAATATAATATATATAATAATATATATATATATATATATATATTATATATATAATATTATATATATATAGATATTATATAATATATAATATATATATATAATAATATATATATATATTATATATATAAATATATTATCTATATAGTTAATAATATAATATATATATATTATATATATTATATTATATTATATATATATATAAGTATATAAAATTATATATAATATATAATATATATATATATATTATATATAATATATATATATATTATTACTTATTAGTATAAATATATATATATATATATATATATAATAATAATATATATATAATATATATATATATATATATAATAATCTTATATATATATAAGATATATATAATATTATATAATATAATTATAATCATTATATAACTATATATATATATAACAATAATAATATTATATAAATATAATATATTAACATATAATATTAAATATATATAATATATAATATATTATAATTAATATATATATATATGGTTATATATTATATATATATATAAATAATCATATATACATATATTAATATATAATAAGAATATATAATAATATATGATATTATATTAGATATTTTTATATTAATATATATTTATATTATGTACATGCATCACATTCCATTCTACTTATCCTTGAATAATACTGATGAATTCTTGGTTGTCACATACCATATCGTTGTCCTTCCCCCCCCCCTCAATCGATAAATTCGTGCTATGACATTGTCATCCAGATTCGGCTAAAAATTCAGCTCTTCGTGACCCTAAAAAGTTTTTCTTCGTAGAAATACAACAATCTTATGGTCATTTACCTCACACTCTGTCCGCAATTTGGCAATTTTAATAATTCATCTCCAACTTGCCTATTCTCCGTCCTTCTTGTATTCTAGTATAATTATTCTGCTCCTATATTTCTGCCTAAAATCGAAGTGTTTTCTCAAGCTTTTCCTTCTAAAGTTCCCCTAAGATTTTTTTATTTGTTGTTATCGAATTCATTCGTTCCAGAAGGTATTTTTTACTGTCTCCCGCCTCCTCAACTCTTTAATAATTTTGGATCTCTGCATTCCTCTACTTAATCAAGTGAGCGATAGTGCTTTGAAGTAACAATCAATTGGTCTAAAAACCCCTGTGCTTCTGACTGCATCGCCTTGAAAAACCGTTTTCATCCCATGCATAACTCTCAATCCTTCCTCTCTGCGAAAGGATCATTCATGTCGCATGTTCTGAGAAGCGACTCCAAAAATCGTCTATTCGCTTAACACTGTTTTTCCCTAAATTTTCGATAATCAATATCTTAATTACGAATTCAGAAACATCTTGAAACCTTCTAACCAATCTCTGATTGCCCAGTATGGCTTTGTCTGGACCATCGATTTTTGCGGGTGATTCTTTCTTTACTTCACGTTTGTTCGTCTTGCTCTTCCCTCAGTGAATCCTTTTCTATGGCGCTAGATACATATTCGAAAGGCTCAATATACTTTTCGATGCACATAAGTTTAATATCTAAGCTTATCATTCGGGTATTGCTATC
>JABUQX010041567.1:0-5000 GCA_015478945.1 Trachelipus rathkii
TATTTTTTTTTTTTTTATTTTTTTATTTATATATATATATTATATATATATATAATAATATATAAATAGTATATATATATATATAGTATTATATATGTTATATATATATATAAATTATAAAATTATATATATATATATATATACTGTATATAAATAATTGCTAATGTATCTATATTTTATGTTAGCTTTGAATAAGAGTTTAATCCACTAAAGGAGCAAATAAAGAAAGTAAGACTAAAAGAACTATCTATCTATCTATCTATCTATCTAATCTATCTATCTATCTCTATCTATCTATCTACTATCTATCTATCTATCTATACCTATAAATTATATATATATATATATATATAATAATATATATATAATATATATATATATATATATATATATATATATATAATATATATATATATATATATATATTAAAATTTGAGTTCAATGTTATTTTTTCATATTCTTTCAGAATTATTTTCTTGGAAATTCGTCTTTTTTTTCATTAAAATTATTCGTTTTCCAAAGGACTATAATTCTGACGAGTATTCTCAGATGTGGGAAATATTTGCAAATATTTATTTCTGTATCCATTCTTTACTTTCTTTTTTTAGTGATTCATTAAAATTTCTTTTTTCTATATATATCCACTTTATTAAAGTGAGAAATAAAACTAGTTTTAAAAACTAGTCCTTTGTTTTTTATAAGAAGACTACATTCTAAATTTTCTAAGGAGTATGAGATTAAAACGTGACTGTTGTTTCGGACTTTTGAAGTTGGAGTCGGAGCTGGAGTTGGAGCCGGAGCTGGAGCTGGAGCCGGAGCCGGAGTCGGAGCCGGATCAGGAGCCTGCTTTTCCAACGGGTGAAATTGGAGTTAGTTTTTAAGGATGGTTTTTATTTAATACATTCTTGTTATATATTCTCAGAGTAATCTTTTAAAATCTTTTTACATATATTTATAGTTGGTATATTATTTTAATTTGGTTTTTCCATAATTAAATCTAAGCTTATTTAAAGCCTCATAATGTGTAATAAAATAATGTCAGCAGTGTTTGAACATTTGAAAGAGTTGTAACATTGTAACACTGTAACATTGTAACACTGTAACACTGTAATAGAGTTGTACATCTGTTAATGTAAAGTTAAAGATAAAAATTATACCAAAAGGTTTATGAAGAAAAAATAAGTAGTTATACTGAAGGAAAATCTCAGGATCCTACTCGAGTTTCGAACCTGTAAAGGCAATTGCAGGAGAAACATTCAAGTGTACTGGTACTAGAGGAAGAAAACAAAGAAAAATTACAAAAGTTCGCTAAAAGAAAAGAAAACAAATCAAAACGATAATTGGTTACTTCATTAATTTGATTTATTTTCAAACTCTAGCTTTCTAAAGCTTTATTGTAATCACCTGTATAAGAAGAGGCAAGGAAGCAAGGAAGCAAGGAAGCAAGGAAGCAAGGAAGCAAGGAAGCAAGGAAGCAAGGAAGCAAGGAAGCAAGGAAGCAAGGAAGCAAGGAAGCAAGGAAGCAAGGAAGCAAGGAAGCAAGGAAGCAAGGAAGCAAGGAAGCAAGGAAGCAAGGAAGCAAAAAAAAAGAAGCAAAGTAGGAAAGAAGCAAAGAAGCAAAGAAGCAAAGAAGCAAGGAAGCAAGGAAGCAAGGAAGCAAGGAAGCAAGGAAGCAAGGAAGCAAGGAAGCAAGGAAGCAAGGAAGCAAAAATTGCACCTGAAACTCTTTTTAGGGACGACATATCTTTCTAGAAACGATTAATAACTTTTTAATGTGTTCAATTATTAAATTATAAAAAACTAAGTGTATTAGCTATGAGAAACATGGAGGGCCAACATATAGGGGATTGTAATTAAAAGATAGTGTTTGATGTAGAATTGGATTATTTGGGTTGCGTAAAGAATAAGTACTTCCAATCCTGGCATACAATATTCGAAACATGATCAGTACTATTGAAAAATTAAATGAAGATAAGATTGCAGAAAATGATAACAATAATAAGATCGAAACCATCTTCAAAAATTGGATACTTAACAAAACTGCCGCAAAGACTTCAGAAATACACATCGTGCTTAGTGCAGTACATACATAGTCTCCGTTGGCTATTCGCGATGTATTGGATGGGCGATATGACATCAACATGGTTGCTTTGATGAAGATAGTGAAACATTTATTAGAAATCCAGAGATTAATTCCATTATCAAAAGAAGTCCGTGGTGTTGTTTTGATCATGCATGTAACAAGTTAGACTGGAACATGTTTGAAGATGGTTCCCATTTTAGAAATCAAACCAATTTTTTAGGCATAACATTCAATTAGCAAAGCCTAAAACTTATTGGAAACAAGTTAAAGAACTTTACTTTTCCCATTAGTAAACAAAAATTTTCAATCGCATCCAATCTTACACCAGGTTAAATTTATTAAGAATGGAAATTTTCATTTGTTTTGGCTAGCATAAATTGAGGACTTTCAACAAACAATTTTAAAGATTTCATGATGCGATGAGAGATATTTATCATTGACAATCACATTCTTCTTGATGTCTTTCAAGTTAACCCAATGTAGAGAGTAAGCTCGACTGACGATCAACAAAATTTTCAATTTGAGATGTGGACGTTCGTCTTAAAGGGTTGCATGAAGAATAGAAGGACAAATTGGAGCAACATGTTGAAAGTACTACTAGTCAAACCCCAACCCTTGAGCCAATTTTCAATAATTTCGGGAAATGTGAAAAGTTTGAAGATCTTCAAAAAAATTAGTCGAAAGCGACTGCGTGTTCAAGCAGAAGAATATGAGTCTCCTGACCTCAAAAAATTCAAAAGTTTTTTTTGTTGTACTGAAAGATGTTGAAAACATTGATAGAAATATAAAACTTAAAGTAACAGAGGCTATATAAAGTAATCCAGAAATAATATTGGAAACTGTAATTGCACGTACTTCTGCAAACCAAAACTTAAAGGAAATATATGAGGAAGATGGGAAAAATTGTAACTCTAATGTTGAGAGATTTTAATACAAGGGTGAGGAGAGAGAGAGAGAGAGAGAGAGAGAGAGAGAGAGAGAGAGAGAGAGAGAGAGAGAGAGAGAGAGAGAGAGAGAGATAAGAAATTTTGGGACCTTTTTGAGAGGAGGTGAAGAACGCGGACGGTGAAAGATTAATTGACATGTGCCTGAGAATCTACTTGAAAATACTGAATAATTTCTTCCAGCATAAAGAGTTAGATACACACACACGCCACACATACACACACGCACACACACACACCCACACACATATATATATATATATATATATATATATATATATATATATATATATATATATATATATATATATATATATATAATATATATATATATATATTATATATATATGCAAGATACAGATGGATCATACTACAAGCAGTTTTGATCAGAAATCTATAAGTAAATTACTTTCTATCATTAGATAAGACAATCGTGGTCAGTGTTGTGTCCAGGAATTTAGACCATAGGATTATTGTGGGAAAAATTAAGATTACTTACGAAGGATTATAAAAACATAAATCTCAAAGTGCAAATTTTAAGACTGGAATATAAACACCAGATGAAACGCAAAGTTGAATGAATTAGAGGAGGGAAAAAGTGAGCACATTGTTAAAGATTGAGAAGAGTTTGATGATAGAGGTGGCGATAGAGGTGGTCGGAGAAGAATAAATGGTGGTAGAATTAACAGACACGAGGCACCTTGGTGAACGGAAGAGGTGAAAAGAGCTATAAAACTGAAAATAAAAGATGAAGGAATTGTTAAGCAGAAAAACTCCTGTATCAAGGACGGAATATGTGCTGGCTAGAAATGAAGCAAAGGAAGTAAAAAGAAGAGGTGAGAAAAGCTGCAAGACGACCTCAGAGGGAATTGGTCCTTGATGAATGAAGTAGCAAAATCATGTAGAAAAGATGAAACCAAAATAACAGCATAAAAAATGCAGAAGGAGAGGTACTGCTGAAATAAAGAGAAATTGACGAAAGATGGACAAAGTATTTCCAATCGTTATTGAATGTGAAACAGGAAAGTGAAAATAAAGAGGATAGGGTAAGGGAGTGCTTGATGCAAGACGAAGGAATGAAGAAGGAACAGAAGTTTACGATTAAGAAATTTTGAGGGGGTGTTCACCAAAATGAAAATGGTTAGAGTAAAGGAGAGAATGAAGTTGGGATAAAGCTGATAAAGGAGCAAAAAATTTAGCATAAAATTATATTTTGCATTTACTCTGAACATATGCTGGAGAAAGATAGGGACAAATGCCGGAGGAATGGGTAAAAATGGTATAGTACCAATATACAGTATAAAGGAAAAGTAGATACAAGAATTTTTTGATATTACAGGGGTATATATTTAATAAACCAAATAGCACCGATACACGAAATAATGATAGAGAAATCATCTTAGAGAATTGAACCATAGTTGGGAGAGGAACAATATGATTACAGACAGGGTTGAGGTATCATGGATCATATCTTCTTGAGACATATCATGGATAAGACATGGGAGAAAAACATTTAAAGATTGCAGAAGGAACAGATGGGTTTGGAACAGTATGGTTATAGAAAGGGTAGAAGTACAATGGATCTTATCTTCTTCTTGAGACATATCGTGAAGAAGACATGGGAGAATAATATTTAAAGATTTCCCGAAGGCGTTTGTTTCGATCCCCAGAAGAAGATGTGGAGGTGTATGGAAAAGGAATACGGAATAAAGGAAGAATGTTGAGAGTAGGAAGGAATTTGTACCAGGTTTGTTCATACACAATAAGTACTGGACATGAAAATGAGAATTGATTTGAGGTTAAACAGTGAAACAAGGTAGTGGGTTGTTACCTCTATTGTTTGTCGCAAATGTAAACAAAATTATACAGAGATATAAGGAGGTACCGGAAGGAGAAGTAGAATGTGGCACTTTCTCATTCGCAGGTGATATTGCACTCTGGAGTGTGAATAGGAAAGATGTAGAGACAGGACT
>JABUQX010041567.1:12500-16686 GCA_015478945.1 Trachelipus rathkii
ATAATTTAATAACAATAATATATATATATATATAATAATATATGTATAATAATATGTAATAATAATATAATATATAATAATATAATATATAATAATAATAATAAATAACAACAATATCATAATAATATAATAATAATAATAATATAATAAATATATATATTAATGTATAATAATAATAACATAATAATATATATATATATATAATATATATGTATAAATATATGTAATAGTAATAATAATATGTAATGTATGTAATAGTAGTAATGTAATGTGTATGTATATCTTCAATATGCTTCTAATAAATCGTGTGTATAATAATAATAAGTAATAACAATAATAATAATAGCAATATTAATAGCTAATAATAATAATAGCATAATATAATATAATATATAATATATATGTATGTAATATAATAATAATAATAATATGTAATAAACGTAATTACGTTGTATATCAAGTTACGTTTGTAATATGTAATATGTAATATGTAATATGTAATATGTAATATGTAATATGTAATATATTAATAACATAATAATATAATAATAATAATATATATAATATATATATATATCAATAATAATAATAATATAATATGATATATAATATAATATATTAGTATGGGTGTACGAATGTAACATGCGTGTTTGCATGCGGGTATGGCGGATGTATGTAATATATATGTATGTCTGACCTGCTATGTGCTTTATAATTTTATTTATATATATGGGAAAATATATGTATGTATATGAATAATAATAATAACAATATGTATATATGTATATATATTTCCGTTTATAACAATAATATATATATGTAACCAATAATAATAAATAATGAAAATAATACAATAATATCAATAACAATAATAATAATAAAATAATAATAATATATAGTAATAATAATAACCTCTTATGTAATATATATGTATGTTTTCCGTTATATAATATAATAATAATAATAATATGTAATAATAATAATAATATCAATAATATATGTATTGTAGTGAATGTATGTAACATGTATGTTTATGTAGGAGGAAGGTATAGAAGGAGTGTTAATGTAGGTGTAATGTACGAGTAGTAGCAATAATAATAATAATAATAATAACCTTAATATCAATAATAATAATAGATATATAATAGTAGTATAATAATAATAATAGTAATAATAATATGTAATATATATAATATATGTAATATATAATAATAATAATAATAATAATAATAATAATATAATATAATATATATATCTTCAATAATAATAATAATATGGATATAATAATAATAGTATATATATATCTTATATATATGTAATAATAATGTAATATATAACAACAATATATAACATAATAATATATATATATCTATATATTGCTTCGACTTCTCCCCAACCCCAAAAGTTAAGTTAAATTGCTTTAATAAGTTATCAAACTACATTAAATATTATTGTTGATTTGTTACATTATGCAACACTGCAACAATAAGTTGTAATTTATATTATAATAAATATTGTAATAGTTATGTCATAAGGTAAAATTATTAATTGTAATTCGCAACAAAGAAATTTCATTTATTAATAATAATAACAAATGAATATTTTTCCAGTTAACAGAAAATGTTACAAAATTGTTACACAAAATATTATTATTATTTTTAAAGGTAATAAGTTGGTGGTCTGAGGAGTATGTCCTATAATAATAATAATAATAATAATAATAATAATAATAATAATAATAATAATAATAATAATAATAATAATAATAATAATAATAATAATAATAATAATAATAATAATTAAACTTGTTAATTGCGTCAGTCTTAGATTAATAACTCCACAGAGCATACCTTTGAAGCCAATAATAGTTATCCTGATATATATATATATATATATAATATATATATATATATATATATATATAATATAATATATATATATATAATAATAAAAATATAACAAAAGAAAAGAAAAATAATATATATATATAATAAACAGGAAGACGAACAAAAATGGAGAAAGCATTCTTTATTTATAAAATCCGGACGTTTCGGGTATTACTCGACCCATCTTCAGCAAAATATTTACTCTAGAAATAATTAAAATTCACAATTAAAATTAAAATTAAAAATGAAAAATCTATATAATAATATTAATATTAATACACCATAAATAAAGTTACATTAAAAAATGGGAAGCAAAGCACATAGATGAAAATTAAAACAAAATCACAATTTTAATAAAATGGAAAAAACTTAAACAAACGCACCTGACAGAATCTGAGTAAATTTTGTAGCGTACTAAATTACGAAATTTTAATGTTGGAAAATTACAGAATGCATATATATATATATAGTTAGTTGGTTAATACACAATAATTAAATTTTAACTTGCCAGTTTTTAAACTTAATTTCTGTCAGTATTTCTTAGCTTTTGAAAGGTCTGTTTACCAACTTAAAAACTTGCATAATGTAAATAAGTTTCAAGAATGTATCGATGAAATACGATTTTGGACTAAAAAGTTTTTTTATAACTTTAATGGTAGAAAGATATTTTCACCTGTTTTTTCTTTCAATGATTTTAAAATACTCCAGAATCTTAGAAAGGATGAATCAATTGTTGTCTGTAGACCCGATAAGGGGAAAGGAGTCGTTATTGTTGATAAAACCTCATATATTGAAAAAATACAACAAATATTGTCAGATTCTTCCAAATTCCGTCGTCTGACTGGTGATGTTTTCAAACACATTTTACGAATAGAAGACAAAATTAATAACTTCCTCAGATCTCTCAAAAAACAAGGTGTGTCTAGTTTGCAGAATTCTCTTTTTGTTTCAGGCTCTACCCCAAGCTTACTATATGGGTTACCAAAAACCCATAAACCTGGCCTCCCTTTTAGACCTATCCTTTCAGCTATTAATTCCCCCACGTACAAACTTTCAAAATATTTACTACCATTCATAGAACCTATTACAGTTAACCAATACAGCATAAAAAACTCATTTGACTTTTCAGATTTCGTCACTTCACTTTCCATTAATGATTGCTATATGGCTAGTTTCGATGTACAGTCTCTATTCACCAATGTTCCTGTTAAATAAACCGCAGAATTATTGTTGACGGTTTGTTTTCATCGACAGATCACATGATCAATGGTTTAAATAGATCACAGTTTTCAAAACTCCTTGATCTGGCTACTGACGACACAATATTTCTATTTAATAATGAGCTTTACTGTCAAACAGACGGAATGGCGATGGGTTCACCATTGGGCCCGGCTTTCGCTAATTCATTTCTAAGTTTCCATGAACAAACATGGTTAAACGAATGCCCAACTGAATATAAACCAATAACATATAAAAGGTATGTAGATGACTGTTTTTTAGTTTTTGAAACTCATAGTCAAGCTTCATTGTTTTTAAACTATCTTAACACTAAACATCCAAATATTGTTTTCACTATGGAGGGAGAATCAAATAATGTACTACCATTTCTAGACGTTTTAATTAAGCATAATAATAGTTCCTTTCTACTTCATTATACAGAAGACCCTCCACCATAATACTGGGGATGATTTTCTTTTTCAGTTTCCTCCCAACGAAATACAAATTATCTGCACTACAGTGCAGGCTTTTCAGAGCATTCAAACTTTGCACCTCATGGGAAAAATTCCATGAAGAAATTGAATATTTAATTAATTTTGCTAATTTTAATTTATTCCCTTCTAATATATTTTCTAAAATAGTATATAGATTTCTTGAAAATAAATTTCGTCCGAGACAGCCTTTCATCGATGTCCCCAAACAAAGAGTTTATTTAAAAATTCCATTTATTGGCCACTATACTGCGAAGCTGACAAATCTATTAAGCCCCACGTTGCACCGAACATTTCCATCAACTGAATTTATTTTTATCCCTACTAATAGTATGAAAATTTCCAACTTTTTCAGGCTTAAAGACATTATTCCCCACAGATTGAGATCCTCTATAGTTTACATGTATACGTGTACGGATTGCAATGTCCGTTACGTAGGCCAAACAGGTCTACAACTTCATTTGAGGGTTTCAAAGCATTTGGGTTTGTCATACAGAACTAATTTGCCATTGACCACGCCAGAACATTCGTCTATACGATCTCATAGCTTGGAAAATGGCCACTCAATCTCACGAGACAGTTTTGAAATCA
>JABUQX010041568.1:20000-21499 GCA_015478945.1 Trachelipus rathkii
CTTATACTATATATATATATATATATATATATATTATATATATATACAATTTTTCATATAAGTACTTTACTTTCTTGTACTTGATACATGTCTTGTACTTGTACTATGTGACTTGAACAAATTCTAGATACTTGTACTTGTAACTTGTACTTGAACAATTGTAGAGTACTTGTACTTGTACTTGTACTTGAAAAATTCTAGAGCCCAAGGCCTGATATATATATTATATATATATTAATATATATATTATATAATATATTATATAATATATAATATATATTAAAATTTATATATAATAATTTTAATATATTTATATATATATATATAAAATATAATATATAATAATAAAATATATTTATTATTATAATATATATATATATATATTATATATATAATATATATATATATATTATATATTATATATATATATTAATATCAGGCTTGGGTTCAAGTACAATTTTTTAAAGTGGAAGTACTGTTTTTGTACAGATGTTCAAATTTGACAAATTTTAATTCGTTTTAAAAAAGGGTTTACTTTATAGATAGGATGGAGATACAACAGCATATATATAATATATATTATATATAATATAATATATATATATATATTAATATAATATATATATATTATATATATATAAACGTAGGCGAGATGGTGATTGATTGATTTGGAAGTTGTGTAATAAAGCATTTATGAAGGGTATAGTTCCAAGGGATTGAGAGAAGCAGTAATAGACCCTTATATACCAACACTGGAGAAATGGGGAACTGTAGAAATTATAGTGGAATTAGTTTATTGAGTGTTGTAGGGAAGATATATGCTGGTATTTTGGTCGAAGAGTGCGTCGAGTGACTGAAGGACTGATTGTGAAGAACAAGGTGCATTTAGGAGTGGTAGAGGCATGTGTGGATCAAATCTTTACATTGGAAACAAATTTTTAAGAAAATGAGGAAAAGAAGAATAAATTGTATTTAGGTTTTATGGATTTGCAACAGGCGTATGGTAGGGTTAATAGGGAAGCTCTATGGCAGGTGTTAGTGATATATGGTGTTGGTGGTAAGCTTCTGAATGAATCAAAAGAGTATGTATGACGATAGTGAAGCGTGTGTAAGAATAAATGGTGTCAATGGTGATTGGTTTAGGATTAATAGCGTAGTGAGACAGGGTTGTGTTGTCTGTCTCCTTGGGTATTCAATTTGTATATTGGAATGGGGTTATGAAAGAATTAGAGGTGGGGGTGGCAGGAAATGGTGTTAGAAATGATGGAGAAATGGAGATGAGTGGCAGGTGCCCTGCCTATTTATATGCCGATGATGTTGTTTTGTGTGGCCGAATCTGAAGAGAGTTTGGAGGATTGGTAGAGAGATTTGGCAGGGTGTGTAAAAGGAGGGGTTTGAAAGTAAACGTAGATAAGAGTAAGGTTATGGTTGTGAGTGAGGACAGTCCTCAGTGTGAAGTTATGTTAGATGGGTGAGCGCTGGACAAGTGTCTGAGTTTA
>JABUQX010041569.1:0-5000 GCA_015478945.1 Trachelipus rathkii
CTCCTGGCGTCACCCTTCTATTGGATAGAGTTGAGTCCAAAGCTAAGAGGACTATTCAACTGTCCCTCTTTTCTAACTCTCTTGACCCTCTTATCTCTGCGACGTGACGTTGGCGCACTATCTGGTTTCTATAGGTACGACAACGGTTAGATGCTCAGAGGAGTGACCACTCGCATTCCAACCTCCATTGCAGTCCGCCCCACCCTCGCAATACAAGGATGGATGCCATGCTTCTCGCCATGCACCATTCTTCGCCGTGTGCCATTCCGCAACAATCCCAGACTCCCGTCTCGTCTCGTGGCCTGCCTCCTTCTTTCCACGCAACTTCTGCCTCTTGTGGCACTCCTTGCCACTCTTCGTCTTTCCTACCTGCTCATTTTAATCCTTCCCTCCTCTCTTAAACCCACCCGTCCTGCGCAACACCTGGACGAGATTTTCGCGTTAGGTCTTCTCAGGCTGGCGCTGGGCCTTTCCCTGTATCTCCTTCCTTTCCCTCGCCCCCTCCTTCGAAACAGGGGCTTCAGCCGTGACGTGGTCCGGTAATCTGTAAAAATATATACCTAATATATTCATCTATTATGATCATATATAATAATTATATATTCAGTAACCTATACTAATATCATATCATATAACTACTACTATATACTCTACTACGATATATACTATAACTCTACCTATATATATATATCAATTCTCATATTACAAATTGTTCACCTCCCAACTCCACCGGGCACGCAGCCTCATTCCAAGCGAGAACGGTCCTATATCACGCCTTCACAAACCGTCTCCGACTAACCGTAAATTACGCACGATGACGACCCAGCACGCCCCAGGCCATCTTACAACGTGAGGCGAAGATTCACAACTTCCAGGAGGACAACCACACAGAAGATGCACAAGAACAAAATCTTCACATAACAGTCGTTGGCAGCCCGAGGACAGCACCATGCCCACGCCGAACAGCAAGCGCCGCGCAGCGCGACGATCCCATCCAACACAAAAACTCATGATGCAGCCACACAGCCACTCCCCCTTGTGCCTCACCGAGGGGTCGTCTAATAACGGGGGTGGTCACGTAGGGAGTTAGAACAGGAGGGTAATCTCTTTTCTTGGCCTTCTGGTAGCTTTCTTGGCCATCTGTAGCTTTTTGGCCCTCTGTCAGCTTCCTTTGGCACCCCTTCGGAGAAGGGTGCCGCCCCAGACAGGTTGCGAAGCAACCGTCCCGTACGTGCGCCTCCCCCCTAGTTCTTGACCCCCCTTTTAGGGTGTCCAGCCCCTCTTTCTGATGCTTTTTGACCCCTCTGACCTATTTTCGGCCCTTGATTCACACGTATCAGCGCCTTAAATTTCGACCCCATTTTACAAGGTCAGTGACGGAGACATCTCAGTCAGGATTAACTGACTCCATTGCAGCATACCTGCCCGCCCTACCTCTGCGCGGTTACGGGTAACCTACTCTAACATCATAGGTCAAGTACCGGTACTGTCATGCTATGTACCCGCATCCTAAAATCTTGACGCACCTGTACCCGGTACACGTTCCCTCAACCTTGACCAGCATGTAGGTACACTATTCCTCACACTTGAACGCATGTACGGCTTACTTCTATCTCTAACTGACGCAGTATTGTATCTATTCTACACCTTGAAGCACGCATGTTAGTACTCCTACCCTAACATTGACCACAGGACAGACACACCACACCAACACACACACCCACACACACACCACAACAACCACACACACACACCCAACACACACAGGCCATGACTCACGACTTTCCCCGTCCCTTTTCGTCTGCTCTTTAGCGTCCCTATTAGGCTCAAGACTTGGTCCACTTTACCTCTCCGATGCCTTCGCCGTCCATATCCTTCCACACAACTATAACACCCCAGGATAGCCGCTCCCCTTCACCACTCTGGCACAGCTCCACGGCATCTTCAACCCCAACATATCCAAGCCTACACCGTTCCTCGAGAAGGAGGATCTTTAATTAAGTCTATATACATTAAATCCAGATTTATATAATTAAATTTTACCATTATCTTTATTATTATTATTATTATTATTTCTATCTATACTTAATATTATTATATACATCTATATACTATATATATACTATACTATATATATATTATATATACTATTCATAATATACTATATATATATATACTAATAATACCTATATATCATATATATCTATATATATCTATATATATTAATAATAATTTAATACTATTAATAATATTAATCAAATAATAATAATAAATAATTCAATAATAATTCAATAATAATCAATAATTAATAATAATAATCACATAACCTAAGCTATATTATACTACTATCTATTATATATATACTAACTATATTATATTATCCACTACTATATCTTACTTAACTAAATACTATCATAATACTATTATATATCATATTACTCAGGCGTCCTGCACTGCCGGCAACTTGCCGCGGGAGCTGCCCCCACGCTACCACCGGGCCTCGGGCCACTCTTAATCAACACACAACGCCCGGCGCCCAAAATGAAAAGGTCGGGCTTCTCTACTAAAACACAAATCCATACCACATCACCCGATTCGACTATAATCATTTAAGCACGCTGAGACTACAAAGCACCAGACTTAATTAACACTTTATTAAGAAATTGAGCATGCCACAGTACAAGAACCAAAGGTATAGTCATAATGGGTCGATTTTCATTTTCCTGGCATTCCAATGGGATTCCTCCCTGCCCTAATACGGCCCCATAGTAGACTTCAAAAGTAATTTACCTAAATGCTTACATTATACTACTAGATAACCTTTTTTGAGCAGAATGTCCCAATCGAACCACAAGACACGATGCACTATCTAGACCCTGCAATATTAACTCAACCGATGGAAGTTCATGCTGCGGTGAAGGTTAAAGTTGACGGAGAATTTAGGGACTTAGTGACCATAATATAATCTAGATTTAATATTGAATTCTGTGATATCTGGGCCCCAACTTCACTGCAAGTTAACTAAAGGCACAAGCTCTCTAGATCCTCCGACAACCAGTGATCTCATCTTTACCAAAATTACGCACGACATGTTCGTATAACCTGAGTGGGCCCCATTAAGAGTTTAAGACCCACCACACCTGTCTTTCATGCATGTGCGGAACCCATTCTTACACGCCAAATTTTACCACTTGAACTCATCTTCACGTCCACATATGCTTCTTAAACGAAAACCCCCTCTTAGGCTGGCGCAAGACGACAAACCTGTTTTGGCTGGACATAGACGACGCATAAGAGCACTACAACTTAATGAAAGCGTCAGTCCATGTCTCCCAAAATATCAAGGGTCCCGTCATCACTACTCCATAGGACGATGATTTAGACCAATCTATAGGAACAAACTAAGAAACGAACTTAACCACCCAAGTCCACCTCAGCAAAGCGCAAACAAAGGCAGAAATTAATTACGCAAGACATCAGTCACATACAGAACCCTGCAAGAAGTTTCCTTTAGCTTCTTCATAAACTTTAAAAGTCAAGAATACGGACACATTGCGCCATCCACACTTAAAAATTGGATCGAAAATCTCTTAGCTCCGACGTTCCAGAGAAGGACGTTGCCGGTCAACACTTTCAATGCTTAATTTTGCTTCAGTGTTCTACAGAGGACCAAGATTAGGATAATGTTTGGGCGACTTAATAGTCTCGTCATGCCACCTGAACAAATCAGACTCTACAGAATTTGAAATTGACGTAAAAGATATTAAACGTTTATTAGACCACTACTCTGATCCCAGGTAAGCCTGCAGGGCCTGACTGGGAATATGGCATTAGGAATTCTGCAAAGGAGGGAGTATCACGCATGCAACAGGCACCGGTATTTTGATTTCTTAAGCCGATCTATAACATTTGGTGACCAGCGGTACCCCAGTTGACCTGGAAAACACGCCATCCATCGTTGCTGCGCCTATCTTATTAAGCAAAAGCGTCTCAGTAAGGAAGACTTTGGGAAAGTACTAGGCCAGTTAGCTCTACACATTCATCTGGTTGTAAAGGTTCCTGGAAAAGTTACTAACAGGTCATATAGAGACAATACTTTCAGACAGTAAACAACCACCTTATTCGTATCGACCTCCCAGCCACGGTTTCAAGAAGCCGCGTAGCGGTCCACCTGCTCAGGACAAACCTTCTTAGAATACCTGGCCAACTAACATTACCTCGACTGCATCTGACCGACGCGCAGATCCACGCCTCTGACTCATTGTATCATCTCTAGGACTTCAGTAAAGCCTCTCTCTCGATCAAGGCTTCCCCACATTCAACGGCTGACTGAAAAGTCTTATGCAATGCTGGTATACGTGGTGGTAATGCCGTTGCGCGTCTAAAGAGTTGGTTGCGAAATAGAAAACAGTGTGTACAACTAAATGGCAATAAAATCATCATGGGAAGGAAGGTGCGTGTCCCACAGGTCAGTGTGGGGCCCTTATCTGTTTCCTCAACATATAAATGATTTAGCCAGGGACTTAAATTGCAGGTGTTCTAAAGGTTTGCAGCATGATACTAAAGTCTGGACATCTCAGTTAGGAATAGTGAAGGATGCATAAGATTCAAAACATATGATCTGATAAACTTGGTGTGGGCAGAAGGAGAATCAGATCAATGGCGCAATATTGAATTTTAATAGTAAATGATCAAGGTTCTTTGACCAAGGTTACTCAAATAAAAGTTTGAACTACGATATATGAATGGGGATTGGCTGAGTCTGGGACCAAGAAAAAGATTTACGTGGCGTGATTATAAGCAGTAATTTGAAAGTAAATAATCAGTGTTTGGAAGTTAGGAATAAAGCTAATAAGATTGTGGACCATAAATAAATCGCAATGTTGTTTACAAGAACATAAGGAAGTAATAAGTAAACTGTATAAAATCTATGTTAGGCCAAATAGAGTATTCTGCCCAAGTTTTGGCCCCTTATTTAAAGAAAGACTTAGACATGCTAG
>JABUQX010041569.1:10000-25331 GCA_015478945.1 Trachelipus rathkii
AATCTTATACAATTATTTAAAATCTGATTAAGAAAATATTTTATAAACTGGTAAATTAGTTAACGGTTAACGGATGTAGGGGGAAAATTTTAACTCGGTTAATAGACCGTTAATTGTTTTCGAAATTAACGAAAGCGTTAAAAGTGAACGAAAAATTTAACGAGTTAATTTAACGGATTAACGCTTTAACGCGTTAAAGGCCACCTTTGTATAATATTATATATTATATAATACTATATATATATATATATATATATATATTATATATATACTATATATATATATATATATATATATATATCATATTTATATATATATATTGCCTGAGAACCCGAGAAAGCGCCACGTGGTCAATCAGGTAGGCGGTATATGTTATAATATAAAATAGTATATATATATATATATTATAATAATATATATAATATATATATTATATATATTTATATAATACTATTATACTATTATATATACTATATATATATTATACTAATATATATACTATATAACATATATAGATATGTTACTGTCCTAACATCACACCTACACCTACACACACACCACAAACACACACACTATGACACTTATACGCACTTACACTCACCATAGGGGACACCTTAACACTTACACTGTATACACACATTACACTATATGACAGTTAATACGCCTTACACTCACCATAGACACTACACTTACACTTTATACACACATACACCACACTATGTCACTTATTCCACATATACACTTATATAGACCCATTACACCCAGCGCATAGACACTTACACGTCACCTAGACACTTACCAGTAACGCATATACACTCTACCACTACACATACCTAGATACACCACTTTACACACCACAACATACATACACACTATGACCCTTATACACACATCACACCACCCATATGGACACTTACACTTACCCATAGACACTTACACTCACGCATATACACTTACACTACACCACACCCAGATACACACACACACCCATACATACACCCACTACTGACACTTTATCACACACATAGCCTACACATAGACTACACCCTCCCTAGACACTCACCCATAGACACTACACTTACACTCACGACACAGATTACACTCAACACACTTGCACACACATATATACTTCACACCCCCCCACACACACACACTCCGATTATTTTGATGCCTCAGCTGTTGCATGCCTCAGCTTTGATGCCTCAACTTTGATGCCATCAACTTGATGCCTCAGCTTTGATGCCCTCAGTTTGAATGCCTCAAGCTTTGATACCTCAACCTTTAATGAACTTTCGCTTTAAGGCGCTCAACTTTTGATGGCTCAACTCTTGATGGCTCAACTATGAAGGCGGTAGCGTTGATTGATGACTCAACTTATGATGACGTCATCTTTGATGGACCTATATTGATGGTTCAGTACAATTTGATGGTTTCAGTACATTTTGATGGTCCCAATCACCGTAGGAGACAGTATCTCAGGAGTGGTCTATTACGCTGTTCGTATGAGCTATTCTATGAGTTTGCCAGGTGAGTGCCATGTGAGCTGCCGATGAGTGTCAAGTCGAGCGTTCACATAGTGCCAGTGAAGTGCCACATAGCTGCCAACTGAGTGGCCACTTTTTTCAAGCCTTTCCTAGCCTCCCCTGAGCCTAGAATAAGCCCTAACTATGGGTTCTACCCGTAGCGTTAATAAGGTCATGGAGGAATCGAATGGTGTTTATTACAAGTTGCTAGGATGCTTCCTAGTATGAGTTAGCTCTTTCTAGCCTACCCTGATCACAGAACAACCCTAATATATTGGTGTCCACCCCTATGTTATAAGGTATTGGGAGTCGATTGGTGTTTTTTATAAGTTGCTAGGATGCTTTCTACTATGAGTTAGCATTTTCTAGCTTTTTCTAACCTGCCCTACCCTACCATCAAAGAACAGAGCTTTAATATTTGAGTCTTCCCCTAGGTCATAAGCGGACCACCAGGGGGCAGCATGCGCCCTCCGCGCATTAATAGACAGGCCAATCCCGCACCCGCAGTGGCGACCGCCCGCTTTCCGCCGCCTCGCTCGCGTCGCAGACGCAAATTTCAGCGGTAAACGCCCGCCGCGTGCGCCACAGGCGCAATATTTCCGCTGCGAACGAAAAAATATATATACTATGAATCATTCATTTTTTATTTTCATACTTAAACATTTTATGTATTTAATATTTTTATTAAAACATTTTACGATCCTAAAACTGTACATTACAGGACCTATGATTATTATTATATTATTATTATTATTATTATGATTATATATTATTTTTATGATTATTATTATGATTATTATATTATTATTAACACATATTTCATAGTTTTTAATATCAATGTTAAACTACTTCAACAAAAACTTTCTTTTCATATTACTATTGAGTCATTCATATTTACTTGCATAACTTGAACATTTTTATTAAAACATACTTTACAGCCCTTAAAGCAGTAAAATCAGTAAATCAATAATCAAACTGCCCTCCATACAAGTAATCACTTGGCTTTGTTTTTACTGATTTAGCTGATTTACTGCTTTATTGCTTTACTGCCTTAAATTCATATTATTATTAAATTGCTGCTTTTTCTTTTATATTTTTATTTAATACTTTTAATTTATAATTTTTAACAAAATTGTATGTAAGCAGGAAAACAAACCAGAGTGTTCTGATATATAAACATTTTTATTTTACTACAATTGCAATAAAATTTTATAAAAAAACATATACCTTTACAGACCTTAAAGTCAGTAAATCAGTTAATCAATAACGCTGTTGCCTAGCCACAAAGGCATAGTGGCTTTTGTTTTTACTGCCTTTACGCTTTACTCATATTTTCTATTAACATAATGTTTTTTTTTTTGTTTTTTTATTTATTTGTTTTAATACTTTTTTTTTATTATTATTTTTATTATTATAATTTTATATTATTTTATAATTATTCAATTTTATAATTATTCAGTTATTTTTATTGATTTTATTTATATTTTTTTATTTTATATTATATTTTTTTTTTATTTTTTTATTATTATTTTTATTATCTATACTTAGTGTTATTTACTTCATGCCTATTGTTATTTACTTCATGCCTATTTTGATTATTATTATTTGTAACACACCACACACACCACACCACACCCACCACACACCCCCACACACACACACACAACACACACCACACACACAACACCAACACACACAACACCACACACACACACACACACACACACACACAACACCAAATTAGCTATATTAAAATATACACTGTTTAAGCATACCAAATAGTTACTTTTGTATTGAGCAAAACTAATAATATTATGAACAAACCATTTTATGTTTTACAGTTACACACGTACCATTTTTATTACTCTTCAATTATAAACTAAAATTATTTCAAAGTTTCTAAAAATTTCTTAAATCAATCATTATCTTTTGAACAAAAGAATTTATTAACTGTTTAATACTTTTTGTTTATAAATTATATAACTATCACAGTTTTAAAATAATTTTTACTAAATTTTATGAATTTATTAAACAAAGACATTTCCTATTTTACGTTACCCTTAAAGCAAATAAAGTGCAGTAAATCAGCTTAAGGCAGAGACCTAGCAGGACCTCTACCACCAGCTATACCACGATTTGCTTCATTGACTTTCTCTGCTTATACATCATCTTTGCATGTAATAAGTATGGAAAATAGCAAAATAAGTTCTTCTCTGTTAACATTAACATGTATTTTATTAAAAATCATTCTAGGTTTTATTTAAAAATAACAGTTATTCACTTACATTTATATTATTCATTCCATTGTTTAACTAAAAATATTTCAAAGTTTTTTTAAATAATTTGGATTTACTTTATTATTATTAATATTATAATTATTATTATTATTATTATTAGTATCTATGTACATTGTACATCTAACACGAGAAAACACAACAACGCGCAAACTCGTTACAGAAACGAAACTGACCTCTTTCTGTAAAATTGTGGTAAATAACTACTTTAGGCCTAAAATTTAGGATAAACCTTTTGTACCCCGAGTTGATTTAGGCCTAATACCAGGTCAAAGGTAATTCCAGTATAGACAAGCAATCAATGTGTATTATTTTTATAAATTATATTACCAACTTGACCTACTTTAAGAAAATGTCGTGTTTGAAATAACTACTTTTGCTAACGAAATTTTTTCATTTTTTCGATACTATCGAAAAAAAATATTAATATCGATATATATCGGTCCTCTTGCGGCATCCCTAATCCCTATTCCCTAGTTCAGTCTTCAGTGACAGGTGTTAATGATATATGGCGTTGGTTGACTTCTGATTTTCTGAATATTATCAAAAAGTATGTTTGTAGTCGAGAGAGTGTCGCGTATAAAGTGAGTGTGTGGCGAGTGCGTGATTTGGGTGGATGATGATTTCAATCAATAGCATGAATAAGGCGGGACTGTGTTATGTCTCTATGCATTTAATTTATACATTACTGCATAAAACGGTTGAGGCGGGAATGGTACTAGCGAGGACGGAATGAAAGTATAGGGCGGAGGATGTCTGACTCGTAGACCGGATGATTTGGTTTTGTGCAGTGAATCTGAAGAAAGTTTGAGAATTGAGAGCATTGGTAGAAGGGTCCAAATGACAAGGAGTGTGTAAGAGGAGAGGTTTGAAAGTAAATTTAGGTAAGAGTATGATGGGGGTGAGCAGGAGAGTCTGCCATTGAAATTCATGTTGGCAGGTAGGCAACTAGAAAACTGCACAAGTATCTGAGTTGCTAAATATTTAGGCATATGTTGGATGAAAGGGAAGGAATGATTCAAAGTATGTTATGAAAGTTTTGAGTGGTAGGTAGGTGGTCGGTGCAAATAAATCTTTGGTGAATGCAAGGGGCACCAAGACTGGGTGTGCACTATGGTTTCTCTGTATAAGGTATGTTGTTCGCCAGTTGTTAATGTATAGTAGCAGTTATTGGAATGAGAATTTACTAGACTATAAGGTGCAGTCTGTTCAAATGATAATCTTAGGGCCTGTTTAGGTGTGAGAGGAATTATTAAAAATGAGGAATGAATGTGTTATGGAGCTGTGTGGGGTGAAGAAAGATATGAATGAAAGAATAAATGAGTGTATTAAGATGGTTTGGTCATATGAAAGGATGGATGACAGCCATTTGGTTAAGCAGGTGTAAAAAGGGGATTGTGTTGGGTGACTTGCTGGAAGACCAAATAAAAACCAGATTGAGTCAGTTAGAAGGGGATTGAGTCGGTTAGAAGCGGATTAAGTCAATTAGAAGCGGATTGAGTCAGCTAGAGAGTGTCTGAAGGAGAATGACCCAGATTGTGAACCTAGACAATTGATGAGATACCATCGTGGGTGGACTGTCATTGTTTTGCGAAGCTTCTGGGTGGATTTGACCATTAATGCGTCTCGCTCTTAATATAAGAAATAAGGGAGGTTGTAGGGGGGCTTTATTTTGTTCTGTGTTATATGTGCACAAGGGGCAGCTCAAAGATGATGATGCGTTGATGACTATATATCAACTATTATATACTTATATATATTACTATTATATATATATATATATTATAATAATATATATATATATATATATATATATATATATATATGACGGTCATATATAAGTAATATATATATATATATATATATAATATAGATATAATATAAATACTATATATATATATATATATATAATATCATATTATAATATATACTCTGTTTATAGGCCTTTAGAAAACATGGAATCTTGTTTACCAAAGGATGATGGTTGTGAGGTTCAAAACTTTGAAAAAAACAAAAGAAGAAGAGTTCTGTTAAAACCATGCAAAGTAAGGCAGTACCATTGTTGCCATGAATGTGGGAATTGCGTTCCTCTTTTTATAAATCCTTTTTCCAGCAACTCTTATGTACAGTTTTTCTGCATAGTCATTACAATCTGGGAAATAATATCGGTTAAATTTAAAAAAAAAATTTCAATATATATTTTTTTTTTTTGTAAATTACTGTAGCTACCTAATATTTTTTCCCTCTCAAACTCACAAACCTTGAGAAAGTATATCTATACAGCTACTCATAGATTTTCTGTATATATCCCATATTCATACATTCTCTGTACATATCTCATATAAGGGAAAAATTATTACTACCATATACCAAAAATAAAACCTAACAAAGGATTCATCACCACCTCCCCTATAACCATATGTCCCTCCAAAATAAGTGTTAGATCTCTTACACAAAAACTAAATTACACTAGTTTTTCCTACTTCTTCCAGCACAGCACAACATTCAAGAAAGAACTTTACTCAGAAATTCATTAAATAAATTATATTCTACCTTTATTCTGCATCACGTCATCCCAAGAACTGTTGACATGAGAAAATTGTTATATGGTCCAAGTTGTTTAATACAAAATTTTAAAATATTTATTTTCAGTGGCCACTCATGATTTGCTGTGATTCTGTTACAATATTTAATATATTTGCCAATTTTTTAAGATAAAGGAAGAACATGGTAGCAATATTTTCCCAAAAAATTTTTTTTAGGTGGGGCTGCTTTCTCATCAAATATGAAAATGAGGTGATGTTATGGAAAATTTACTCAGTTTAGGGGTGTAGTTTAATGTATTAAAATTTTTAATTTATTTATTTATTTAAAATGAGTTTACTTTTCACTTTGAATATAAATTTGAAATAATAAAAGATTTAATCTTATTTCACAACAGCAGCAGTGGACAGGAAAAATAAAAATAAATTAAATTAAAATAGAATTTTCATAAATAAAAATGTTTAACTAAGGGTAATTCTTAACATCTTATTCTCTTAATATATAAATAGATTCAATTATGAAAACTCTTTTATCAGGCCAACAGGTTGATTGATTGGAAATCATTTGACATAGAAATTAAGAGGATAAAAAAAATTAATAAATGATCAATAAACTAGACAGAAGAGGAAGATGATAAACATAAAATAAATAACGATGCACCAGTAAAATTTTATCTCAAAGCATCGTCGTGTAGATTTTAAAAGGAATAAAAATATGTATTCTAATTATAATGTATGGTAACAATTTGTATTCTAGTACTCATACAAGCAAAATCCACCATAGATCTGTGATACAAGATCAGAATCGCAACTCCTTCTCCCCCCATCCCTCTCATTCCTCTCCATTCCAGCAAGCTGGCATTTCACCCTACAGCACTCTTCTTTCATCTTTGTTTCAGTTACTGCAAGCAAAATATATAGCTATATCACCTCTTTCCTCTTCTACTCACAATTTATGCTCTAACATTTCATGTACCCAGACATTTCATACAGCTTTGCAGAAAAGATAAAAGGTCGCTTATGGCTGTCACGACCAGGTCCAAGGCATGATGCATAGGCATTCCTAGCATAAAGAGAAGTGGTAGTTTTGGTTTCTAACCCAACTACCACTCCTTTTAAGTCGCAGAACATATGCCTGGTGGAAATTCTTCCTGCCCTCAGCACATTAGGAATATAGAGACAGTAAAAGCCACCATGGGCCTATCGAGACTGCTCCCAGTCACCCACTCCCAAACATGCCTCAGTGCAAATCCACAAAGCACCCTAGGGCTGTCATTTGTTGTAACTACAAATCCACCAATTTGGCTTAAGTCAAAACTATGAATATATAAATATGATACCCAAACCATCCACATGCATTAATAACTAAGTTATGGTCACACATGCCATCTAACAATAACTGCTATAACTAAAAACCCGCAATTTGGCTTTCGTCGACTATATTATATGATTACCCAACCCATCATAAACGATCTAACCGTTATCTTAAATGTTGCAATCGAGTCCCACTCAACAACCTCTTCTGGCAGACTATTCCAAAATTAACAACCCTATTACTTAATGCATGCTTTTATATATCAAGATGGCATGCTTTCTACTTAATTTTATTATTTATCCCCCTGCTCACCTTCCCATGTTCTACTGATGAAAAATTTCATTGGTCCTCTATGTTTTCAAATAGATGTTAAATATTTTGTAGACTTGTATCATATCGCCTTTCTTCTGAGAATTCGCCTTTCTACAGAAAAGACATTCCTAACTCCTTCAAGCCTCTCCTCACTCATAGTCTTACCCTCAAACCCAGGAATCATCTGCCTTAGTGCTCTACGTTGCACTCTCTCTAGCATATCTAAGTCTATTCCTTTAAAAAAGGGGGCCCAAACTTGTGCAGAATACTCTTTACTGGCCTAACATAGCTATATACAGTTTACTTATTACTTTACTTCCCTTGCTCTGTAAAACAACATTGCGATTTATTATGCCAGCATCTTATTAGCTTTTTATTTCTAGCTTCCAAACATTGATTAGCTACTTTCAAATTACTGCTTATAATTCCACCCACCCAAATCTTTTTTCTTGGTCTACAGACTCAATTGGATAATATAGAAAGTGTTGTCTTTGTAGTAGTTGTTTTATGGGTGTGTGATAATGGAGAGACTACTCCATGTAATGAAGAATGTTGATATAAGCGCAAGAGGGCTAACCATTGAGCACTTGGCATCGCTGATATTACCTATACTATATAATTAATATATATATAATATATAATATATATAATTATATATATATATATATATATCATATTATATATATATATATATATATATAATATATATATATATATATATATAATATATATATATATATAAACCGTAAAGGTGGGACCACATGTATACACGGCCAGATGCTTTCCCAACACATCATAGTACAAGAAGTTTATAATCTAAATTACTTATCAATATTCTAGGGAGTACTCCCAAAAATTAGGCCCCCTTTCGCTTCTTGTAGTGGCCCGTGCAGGAGGGGTCAAAAGGGGGGGCCTAAAGTTACCACAGCAATGCAACTTTGGCCGCCCCAATGTCAAGCGTTACCCATTGTATGCAAGTTGTATGCTGTAGTACTAATTTCCTTATATTGCCATTAGTTTTTATTGTAGTAATAATATTTTTTATTATATTTTAAAATTTCAATGTTGTTTTGGGGTATTTTCCTTAAAATTATTTTATGGGGTATTTGCCTTGATCAAAATCAATAGAAATTTAAAATTCCTTTTTTGGAAAAAAAGAACTTTAAAAAAAAACTTAACTACATTAGGCAGACACCTTTAGGGGCTGAAAACACATACTGTCCTCTTGGATTTATGTAATCGGGGATTAATATTGTACAATTTCACACCGATGTTAGATGGGGAATCACAGATTGTTCTCCTCAGCATTAGTGCCTGACCATTTTTAAAACAGCTTTAAAATTTTGGCTTTTATCTTTAACCTTGTTAATCTAATTCTAAATTTTGTGAAAAAAAAAACAAAAACTGATAAAAATAAAAAAAATAAAAAAAAAAAAAAAAAAAAAAAAAAAAAAAAAAAAAAAAAAAAAAAAAAAATAAAAAAAAAAAAACAAATATAAATTAAAAAAATATTTATTATATTTAAATTAATAAATTCTATATATTATTTAATTTAAGAGCATTTAGAGCAACCTCACAACTGGCTAAAGTTGCCCCATAACCATAAAATGAGGGGGGCCAAAGTTACCCCGCCCAATTCACATGTTAATAAATTTAACATTTTTAAATATTGACATTGATTATTATTCTTAGTCTCTTTCAGAAATTAATATACTTCATCAAAAAATTGTGTGAATTCAAAACTTTGCAAGATAATCATAAAAACCCACAGGATAGGTGAAAAAATCAGATTTTTGGAAAATTTTTTTGGAAAAAGTTTGTAACTCGTTCAATTGGTTAATAAGAAGACATTAAGACTATTAAGAATATAGGACAGTAAGAAGGCACTGGGACTATCGAGACTGTCCCACCAGTCAATTCCCACCTTACCCAAAACTGCTCAATGCAAATCCACAAAGCACCCTAGGGCTTGTTAAATTCTTGTAACTACAAATCCACCCATTTGGCTTAGTCAAAACTAATGATCTATATAATATTATATATATATATTATAATATAATATATTATATAAATATAATATATATATATATATATATATATATACTATAATATAATATATATATGATACCCAAACCATCCACATGCATTAATACCTAAGTTATCACACATGTCATCTAACATTAATAACTACTATAAAAAACTAAAAAACCCGCCAATTTGTTTCAATATATTATCATGATACCCAAACCGATCCATAAACGAATCTAACCCTTTCTTAAATGTTTGCAATCAAGTCACACTCAACAACCTCCTGTGGCAGCCTATTCCAAATTTACAACCCTATTACTGAATGCATGCTTTCTATATCAAGATGGCCATGCTTTCTTCTTAATTTTCTTATTATTGCCCCCCTGGTCACCTGTCCATGCTCTACTATGAAAATTTATTGGTCTCTGTATTATCAATAGATGCAAATAATTTTGTGAGACTTTAATCAGTTCGCCCTCTGGAAATCGCCTTTCTCACAGAAACATCCTTAAACCCCTTCAGCCTCTCCTCCATAGCTCTTACCCTTCCAAACCCAGAAAGTCATCCTAGTTGCTCTACGTGCACTCTCTCTAGCATATCTAAGTCTTTCTTTAAAATAAGGGGCCCAAACTTTTGTTGCACAATACTCTACTTACTGGCCTAACATAGCTATTATTCAGTTTACTTATTACTTCCTTCTCTTTAAACAAACATTGCGATTTATTATGCCCATCATCTTATTAGCTTTTTTTCTAGCTTCCAAACACATGATTAGCGTACTTTCAAATTAACATGCTTATAATCACATCCTAAAATCTTTTCTTGGGTCCACAGACTCAAGCCAATCCCCATTCAATAATCGTAGTAAAACTTTTATTTGAGTAACCTATGGTGAAGAACCTTCACTTTTTACTATTAAAATTCATTGCCACTATCTGCCCACCCAAGAAGTTTATCAAGATCACTTTGAATCTTTATGCATCCTTCACTATTCCTAACTGAGGTGGCCAACTTAGTATCAATCTGCAACTTAGAAACCTGCATTAAGTCCTGTCTAAATCCATTATATAATGAGGAACAATAGTGGCCGCAGCAACTGAACCTGTGGGACACCACTCTTCACTATTTCCCCATGATGATTTATCTTCCCATTTAGTTGTACACACCGTTTTCTATTTCGCAACCACCCTTTAATCCAACCATGTACCACTCCACCTATACATATATTGCAATAACGTTTTCATCAGCCTTAATTATTCGGGAACCTTAATAAAAGCTTTACTAAAAGTCTAAATATATCAATATCAACTAGATCTCCTTGGTCAATGCAGTCAGTAATGTATTCCATAAATTCTAAAAGGTTTGGCTGACATGACCTACCCTTTCTGAAACCGTGCTGGGAGTCATACAATACCTTGTTATCTTCTAAATATTTCTCTATATGACCTTTCATTAACTTCTCCAGAACCTTTACAACCAGAGATGTTAAGCTAACTGCCTATAATTTCCCAAATCTTCCTTACTACCTTTCTTATCAATAAGGCACAACATATGCTGGTTTCCCAGTCATCTGGTACCTCATCAAATGTTATAGATCGCTAAAATTCAAATACAGTGCCTTTGCAATGCTGAAACTACCCTCTTTCAGAATTCTACATAATAATATGCCATTCAGGGCCTGTCAACTTTACTTGGCATCATATAATGATTCTAATTAAATGTTTATATCTTTTAACATCAAAATTCAAATTCTGTAAGTCTATTTGTTACAGCCATACAAGAACTATTAGTCTCTGAACTAATATCCTAATCTTCCTCAGAAAACACTGAAGCAAAATAAGCATTGAATGTTTGACCAACTCCTTATCTGAAACTCACTAAATTTTCATCAATTTTACCAATTGGACGCAATCGTCCCTATTCTGACTTTTAACAATTTATAAAAAGCTTAAAAACTTCTTCAGATTCTTATTACTATTCCTTGCTAAATTAAATTTCTGCTCTCTCTTTGCCTTTCTTATTGCTGGTTAAGTTCATTTCAATTTTTCCTATAATTTTCTAAATATCATCTTCCCTATTCCTACCCTTGAATATTTTAAAACATCTCCGCTTTCTATTATTTTCTCTCTGTATCTCTCTATTCCATCCAAATCAGGTTTTTCTCTTGCCACCTCTAATGGTTTATCTTTAAAACATACTGACGAATATTCATTAAAATTTGTTTAAAGTGTTCCCACATGGATAAAACAGTTTTGGTCTTTTAAACTCTTTATCCAGTCAGTTGTACTAAGCATGTCGAAATTTGGTAAATCGCCATTTCGGAAATCTATGAATCTTTTCCTTATAACTTGAATTTGGGCCTAGATATCCATTCAATAGTTAATATCTAATATATTGGTCACTAAATTCCTAGAATTCTCCTCAACTTTAATAAAAAGTGTACCAACAGTTTATATAGTTATTAAGGAACAAATGTGTCAGAGAGCATATTTTGCAAAAAATAAATATTTACAAACGGTATAGCTAAAAATTTGAGCAGGGGTGAAAAATGGCCAAAGTAGCCCCGCTTTACGGTATATATTAATTATCATTAATGATCACTTAAATCATGAGTACCACTGAAAATAAAATTTACGGTATATATTAATTATCATTAATATAGTATATATATATGATATACTATATAATATATATAATATATATATATATATATAATATATAATATATATATATATAATATATATATAATATAATATATATATAATATATATATATATATATATATACATATAATTTATATTTATAATAATATAATATATAATAATATATATATATATATATATATATATAATATATATATATATATATATATATATAAATTATATCATATATATATAATATATATAATATATATATATAATATATATATAATATATTGTCACCCGGGGTATTTCAGAATTCCGGGGCAATTTCAGAATTTTTAGTTTTTTTTTTACAAAAAGCTAAAAGTTAAAAAAAAAAAATATTTTTTAACAAAGTTTGTAGGCAGACTAACAGGTGCAGGAACTGCAAAAAAAAAAGTTTTTTTAAAAAAATATATAAATAACCTAGATTTTTTGATTTTTCTTTAAAAATTTTTTTTTTTTTTAAATTGTTAATTTCGATTTATAAGGTCTGTGTACAAAAAATATAAAAATAAATTTGTAAAATTTGGATCACTTACTCTTTGAATAGGATATCAAGGTTTTAAGCTATTTATACATATACAAATAATATATATAAATAGCACATTTCATTAAAAGTTATTTAACATTATGATCCTGGGGCAATTTTCAGATTTCCATTCATTCCCCCACCCACCCCCCTCACCCTTGAACTGGGTGGCCCACCCTTGACAGTCAGTAAGCAGGGAAATCGACTCGGTAGGAGCATCGAAGAACCCATAAACATACCCAACAACACAAAAAACTAAAAAGTAGCTAAAATTGCTAAAGATTGCCAGATTTAACAAAAATATCAACTAAATCTGGCAATGCAGCTAATTTATCATTCTTACTTACTACTAACACGTTAGGGAGGCTCATTTCAGCTAGTGTCAACACCTAAAAATGGGTAAAATTTAATTTTTTTTTAGGTTTTCTGAAATTGGCCCCCCCCAAAAAAATTTCCTTATTTTTTTTTAGAAAATTTTTTAAAAATAGTTATTATTTTTATTTTTTAATTTCTTTACATTAAATGATTGCCAAATGCCCATATTTTATTATCATATCTAGAAATAATTTCGGTATGTGTTATAGTTTTTAAGTTAGTTACTTAAAAAAAAAATGGATGATTTTTCTGAAATTGCCCCGGTTGACGGTATATATATAAGATTTACTATTACTGTACTACTAGTCCATTTATAAATCTACAAATATATATATATAATAATATTACTTTGTAGGTAGCTACTTAATTCATATATATCTATATATATATATAAAACCGGTATATATATATATATAATATATATATATATATATATATATATATATATATATATATATATATATGTTATTTTTTATATTATATTTATTTATAAAAAAGGACCTGGTAGCTCAGTGGCAGAGCCACTCGCAGTGGGATGGTCCTGGGTTCACAACTGGTTGAGTGGGAGGATGTGAGCTATTCTCTCCTGGGGCTTGGCTTCGTCCGTCTTAGACGTAAATTGAGTACACCCCTCCTAGATTAGGGTCTGCACCGTGAGTGGTGGGTTTATCCTGTATATAAAGGTGAGGTGCCCCTACCCCTATATATTATATATATATATATATAATATAATATATATATTAATATCATAAATATCTAAATATTATTATATATATATATATATATATATATATGATATATATAATGTAAGGGTGATTGTGGAGTCCAGGCCAATTCACTTATTTACATTAGTAGTTAGTTCCAGTATTGACCAAAACCTAGAATGGAATTCTTATTCTAATATATAGAATAAGATAGTACATTCATTTATTAATGTTGGACTGCATATGTATATTATTTTTTGTTTGTTCATTATTTACTCTTGGGTTTTTATATGGATACTTACATTTGTCTATTACCTTTCAGTAGTCATTTTAATGAATAACATATTTTAGTAAACTTTTATGATAAAGTATGAAAGCTTGAGGCAAATTACCAAATAACTTACCAAAGAAGTTACAATATATACTGATGTACAGATGTACAAATCATTGATGTACCCATGAATTTAGGGAACAATTACACATTAGGATCGATTTCTCCCAGGTATGTAATCATGTTTGAACTTCTAAGTCACATTTATTTACCCAAAGTTAGTAATGATATTCATCATTTTCCCCTTTTGCCTTTTGATTACAGTCCCTTCCAAGGTTGATATTCATCAAGAACGTCACTTCTCTTGACTCATATTACACAAGACCCCTCATTGACAGACGTCTTTATCGTTAGGGTAAGGTCTCCCATTTTCATATTTTTATATTTAAGTAACTTCCTTTAATTAATTGTTTAATAGTCAAATGCCTTAAATAAATTCAGTTCACGAAACTAATTCCTGTAATTTTTACAGGGTCTTATTTTTAGGTTTATATTTATTCCTCAAGAGGCCATCTCAAGACCCGTTCTTAATTCTAGGCCATCCCCCAGAATCATTTCATTTACCTTTCAAGTATTGTCGGATCCTAAATCTGGAACATAACCAGAGATTTTGTTTTTGGCTCACATTAAGATTGGCCAACACTCAATTTTAATTGATTCACATACTAATCTTCAGACAAACCTTAAATCATA
>JABUQX010041570.1:0-31525 GCA_015478945.1 Trachelipus rathkii
AGAGTAGATATAGAACGATCGATAGTAAGCCTCGCCTGTGCAAATCTGTACCACACTTAACATGCATTACCACAGTAGAGAGGACAACCCGGAGAAACAGAGATAAAAGGTGAACTTTTTCAGGCGAATGAGCCAATTCTGCACAGAAGGCTGAAATTCTGTCAGGTCTATTCGTAATATGATATGTACTAGGTATCTCAGCCAACAACTATAACGTCTTATAGTCGGCTCTACAGACACGCAGGAAACATACGATGTGGAGAAATATCCTTCTCCCCCCACACACAGGGATATGAGTAGTAGGCATGTCTGTAAGATGTCTGTATGCACAGATAATGAATGAAACTCTTTATGAAAATGAAGGAGGATATAGAAAATATCATGAAAGAAACTGATAGTGGTAAATGCTAATACCGCCCGACAGCATAACAAAATGCGATAATACAATTGAAAACTCTCCACGATACATCTACGGTCACTTTAAATGGTAATTCTATATATATAAATAGTGATAAAAATATATGAATAATAATCATTATATAAAGATTTATTAAAAAAAACTAACGCTGCTATGATCCTAAAACTACTCTAATTATATATATAATTCCTTCATCATAACTATACTCTATTCTTTCTCAGACTGGGGAGATAGGTGCAAACATAAGCTATAGAGAAAGAAAAAGGGTCAAAGTATAAGAAGAAATAGAACATAAGGAGTATATTAAGAACAAGCCCGCCTAACCTCGAGAGACCTTGTACTATAATTATGTAGAACTCGTACAATAGACACACATAAAATAACAGTTAGAGCTTCATAAGGAACGCCAACAGAACTCACTATATGTAAAATCGTCTAAGTGTAAAGAAGGTTTTACCCAGTGCCAGATAGCCACAACTTACCCCTCAACCAAAACCCTATTCTTACAATCACTAGATGCACTGTGTCATCCGTGGCAAATGAACTCACAATATTCCTCTCCACTCGCGATATCAATTGTATCTCAGACTAATCCGCTCTTGATAGTAAAGTGACACTAAATTTTAAGGTTTATTCACTTTCGTCTAGTGTCTAAATGTTAGGAAAGATCATTCATAATTAAGGGTATTTAACCCCCCGCCAGTCAGTATTATTATATATATTATCCCTTTATAGCAATAGACAGACAGGCAATGAAATTGTACAGTAGTCATGACATAATGGCAGTCGAATTAAAGCGTATTATTAACTTAATTCATTTATTTATGTAAGGATTCAATTAAGGTTGAAAAAATATCTACATAATAAAATATTGTCTCGACTCCTGCAATGATGTTTAGTGTTTTTCTGTTGTTTTTTGGGTGGATAGCGAGGTTTAACTTATTTTAACCTATTTAAAGTTTGTGATAAAGCATCAATTTGCTGTATTTATTCTATTACTATTACTTCTGTTAACAAGAAGCGCTAAATTAATAAATGAATTTAATGATTTAATTTAAACTTTTTAGATTTTTTATGAATAATAAAAAATTCATAAAAAATAATAATATGTAATTCATAAAAACATTGTTAAAAAATAAAATAATAATGAATGAGATACAATAGAGTTATTGAGATGATTTATTTGTAGAAAAAGTCCCCTGTGAACTTTGAGGGTGAATCATCTTTAAAGTTTGAAACCGAATCACGAGCAAGAGGAGAGAGACTCTCTCCCACGCAAAAGAAAGAACAGAAAATTAAGAAGAAGAAGAAGAATAAAGCCGGTTTTCAACAGATTCACTCTTGAGGAAGGAGACGAAGAGAGGTTTGTACAGTAAGTCCTTGGAGAAGGATCTTCCCTCCACCTTCCCCTACTTCTATTTCTTCTTCGTTTCTTAAGCTTTGTTGTTGAATTAGCCCAGGTTTAATATCTTTCTGAAATAAAACATAATAAAGGGTTTATAAAACAAAAAAGAGTTGCTATTGGAGTATCTCATTTATATATAATATATTATATATATTATATTTAAATATATTAAATAACATATATTATATATATATAGTATATAACTATATATATAATGATAGATATTATATATATAATAGATATACGTGAGCTAGAGTTCAACGTATATGTAATATCATAATCAGAGAGATAGGCTATGTATATACTATTTAATATATATGTAGATATAAGCCTGATATATTTAAGTATATCAAGTAATTATATATATGTTTGGCAGTGATTAGGTTGAGCTGCCCGACTATAGCCTTACAACTTATACTTTTGCCAGATTCGCTAATTGTCAATGCCTCGGCGACGGTCGTGATCTGCGTCAAACTGCCTTCTTATCTTCGGCGAAAATATGTATTATCATATATGGGACATGGTGGGTACATGGATAGTTGAGGAGAAGAGGAGAGAGTTGATGGCTGTTAATGTAGAAGAGCCAATTTGATATTGCTGGCTTGTGATAAATATCAAAGATTAAAAGGAATAAGTGTAAAATAGAGTGGGTGTGTAAATGTGTATGTGCTGGATTATGGCATAGGAAATGATGAGGGGAGAGATAGTAGCGTTGGAATTATTGATGAGTGACTGTGTACATGAGAATGGTATATTTGTTGTCTGAGTACTAAGAATTAATGGTTTAAATTAAGTTTGAAAAGGTCAAGTGTATGCGTGGTTGTGACATATGGTACATTACTGAGGGTAAGTGAAGAGGGGTGGCGGATTTTCTAAGAATATCTAGATTGATGTTTTTATGAATGGGGTGAGCTATGGAGACTATAAAGATTTGATTGTGTTAGGACTAAATGGTTGTAGATAGGTGATCAATGAAAGAGATGGTTATATTATAACAGGTGGCTTGGGGTGTCGGGGATCAAATGAGAAGTAGTAGGTAAGAGGGATTGAGTTTCTTGCGAGAAAAGAGATATGTGTGTAGGTAATAACTTTTTTTTTAGAACACTAAGGTATTATATAGTAATGCTTGAGTTGGTGATAGGTAGATGTTAGTATTCTTTCTACTATTGATGTTTCATGGCAATGTTGCGTACTTTAACCCCAGATCTTAGGGGAAAGAAGGGTTAGGTTGATTAATATATATAATAATATATAATATAATATATATTATATATATATATATAATTAATATATATTATATATATAAGTATTAAATTAATTAATATATATATATTATTATATATACTAATATACTATATATATATATATATGATATTTTAATAACTATAATTAATACTCTCCAAAGTCACTCTTGGGATAAATGCTAATGATGCCTTGGGGTTAACTGCGCAAACAAAACAAGCTTTTATTAATCTAAATATTTTAATTTACTAATAATTTATATTTAGCTTATTAAGTACAAAAAATGAAATATCAATAATAAGAACAAAGAAAATACTAAATAGTCGATAATACTACATTAAGGTTCTAATGCGATTATATGAATTTAGGTACATTTTCTTACAATTTATAATGTGCACAAGACCTTTATATAGCTGTACGAAAAAGTATACGGTATGGATGGTGGAGATAATGAGTTGTAATTGATTCAGACAGTATAGAGCCCCTTTCGCGAGTTAACTACCATTTCATTAGCTATTCAATCACATCAAATATGGTCAAATCACATGAAATGTTATAAATAAAATTTGAGGAACAATTTTCGTTGTAAATAAATACTGTAAATAAAAAATATATGAATAGCATCACAGTTTACTAACGATACAATAGAGAAAGGATTATACCGTTAAAACAGAAATCATACATAAACACTGAAAGACACAAAAAATTGACGGTCTTTGTATCAACAGCTGTTAAAAAACTGTTGTTAATCAAACTAAAATATACTCCCAAAAAGTAATAAATTATTCTCATAGGGTAGTAAGACATTACCTAGATAGGGACCAAAATTACCTAGGGTCCATTCAAAAAATAGGTTAAAATAATTGCCATAAAAATTATGATATCAAAAAATAAATAAACTTCATAACGCTAAACTCGAATCGTATATATAAAATTCATTAAAAATTGAGGTACCCAAAATTTAAGCGTATGGTCTGGTTATATCTTATCGTTAAATAATAAATGTCATAAAGCCTGTAAGAGACTATCGAACTGTATGAAGTAAAAAAACGAATCTGTTATGCAAGGTAGGATATTATAGACCAATTTCACCTCCTAGTGAATCAACAAACCTAAAATATTTTCTAAGAAAAATGAACGTATTAAGAATACATTTTTTTCAATTTCATAATATATACATTCTAAAAAACGATCAGTAATCCTGAAATCTTAAAGAAAATACAAATATTGAAAATATTAAAATGAAAAGAAATACGTCTATCCTAAATAAGACAATATAATTGATTGCATAAATACATTTAATTAAATAATAATACTCTCGACTGAACCTTATTAGAGAAATACATATTTTAAAAATATTTCATAGAAAGAAGAATACTCATATCCTAAAGACATAAATGGATCGTGCATAGAAAGACATTTCATCAAATAATAAATAACTCCTGAAAACTTAAGAAAATAAATATTTAAAAAATATGTCAAAAAAAGATTTTAATCTTAAACGTATAAATTGATTGCATAAATAAACATTCATAAATAATAATAACTCTCCTGAAAACTTATAGAAAAGTAGATATATTAAAAATACCATATACACTCTAATTTAAAAGTTTCGAGAGTCCAAAAAAAATGTGAAAAATTTCTCTTGTATGTTAATGGCCTGGCGACTGTCCTGACCGAAATCGACCGAAATAAAGTTTTTGAAAGTTATTTTTTATATTTATAAACTTACATAAACAATAATAATAACATCTCTGTACAATTATAATAATAATGATAATTCGATCGCAACAGAAGAAAAAGAACGAAATAATATAATATTTTGTAAAATCCCTTACTACCTCGAAAGGCAGTTCAAAACTCAGGTCACAACATGAGATAATGAATATTATTTATATAAGATAACTCATTCAGATCAGACTTTCGCTGGTCAGTAAAATAGTGGATAATTACTAAATTGTAAATCATTGAACTGATGTTAAACTTTGAGAGTAGGAAAAACAATTATTAAAGTCCTCAACAGTAACTTTGAAATAAATTTTGCTATGACCTGAGGCGCCTTCGCGAAGGTCATCGTTCAAAATAAGGTAAGACTTATTTGAAAAGTGTGATATCAAAAGAAAGATATAATTTTATACTGAATTCTTAAAATTAATAAAATTTTTGCCAACAGGGCTAGTTTTTCCGTGGGACACTAAGCTACCAATTAAGATAAAGAGCGAGAATGTATATATAATACGCATAATACTATTACTTTCCATGATTGATCTAAAAATTTTTTCAATGTGTATAAAGTAAGCTTTCAATACTTTTGCCCAAGGAGTCTCCACAATTAGAAAAGAATAAAACTTAATTAATAAATAAATATTAGATGCTGATGAAAAAAAAATCTTCAACAATGCTGGTCCAACACCCATTCTTCTTCGCTGTTAGTCAAGCGTGAGAGAAATATAAAATCATGTATATAATAATTAATACTAAGAAACAAAAAAACGAATATATTCAATAAAACAAAAAAGATAATTAAGGTCCCCGAAAAAACACACAGACGGAGCACCAAGATAGACAATTATAATCATCGTCAACCTAATATTTCGGCAGAAAACAACGTATTAGGACCTGTGGATTCACTACAATAAACATGATTATTGCTAGTGGTATTGTTGTTTTTAACAGCAAAAATACCTATCAACCCTAATGAACTTTCCTGAAGACAAAGTTTGAAGTTTGTTAAGGAAATATATTAAAAATAATTGTGGGCCAGAAATTATAGGACTCTCGAGCGTCAGTTGACCGCGATAAAAATTGGTAAGATGGAAACATAATAAACAAGGGTATCAGAAACTATACTGCTCATCACGAAAGTGAGGTTTACCATATAGGCGCTAAGCCGAGAGATAGAGTCGAAAAATAAAAAAGAGAGGGAAGGGGGAGATAGGAGTAGTATTTTACCTCTTAAAGTTATGAGGGGAGAGAGTCTTTTTGAGAATATAATGTAATCGTGGAAATATGGGAGGAAAGGAGCATGAGGAAAGACGCTTGCGCTAACGCCATAATTCAATATAGAAAAGACGGGAAGAGCGTACAAGATGAAGGGGGGTTGGAGGGTGTGAGATATCTATCTATAATTCATATAGTTATAAATATTTATTTTATTATATTTTATAATATTTAAATATAATTAAGATAATTTTCAGGATTTTTATTGAAAGTAATTAATATTATTTTCAGTATTTTAAGCTATGTTTTAATAATATATATATAGTTATATATACTACCTCATCATATATAAGTAGGTATATATATATATAAATAGCCTAGAGTATATACACTAGATGGCAGGAGTTCGGTGGTCTCTCGGCCTTTATATTGATATACCGGGAACTATCAGTAGCGATATAATATATACCACCATCACCTCCGGGAGGTTCACTCCAGGAAACCCACGCTCTGGATTTTAGGTGATCGCGGGGGGTTCCTTTACCGCTCCCATCCCCTTACGGAATATGGAAAACGTATATATAGCCCCCCTACTGTGTTATCCCCGTACGGTCTTCGAGCCCCTACTCAACATGCCCACGATCGTGTAATACTTTTAACAATAATATATAATAATAATATTAATATATTTATATATATTATATATATATATATATATATATTGTTACTTTTCAGTAACGAATACCTTACGAGCCTTAAAGCTCTAAAATCCCAAAGGGATGCCTTTGAATCAGAACAAGTTATGTCACTAAACGGTGTAGGTTTGAAGTACCTCCCAGAGTGCGTGGTAAGTGATTGGATGAACCAAACTCTTGTAGCAAAATACTTTTAGGATCCTGACCGTAAAATGTTATTTTAATTGTAGTTTTCTCTTAGGATCTAAGATGATATATTAACTTAGTAATGACGTATATTAAAACTGAAAACTTTTTGTTTTAAAGATTAGGAGATGTTTCTGTTGTGGTTAGCTTCGCTAGTACCAACAGTGACCACTGTAGTATAAATAACTTGTAAATAAAATAAGTTGTAGTTGGTCTAGTTTTCCCCCTTATCTATTGTCATCAACAGTAAATTATAGTTTTTGTTTTTTTTGTGTGTGTTTTTTTTAGCTATTCCAACTTTAAATCTAAATAATTTCTTCTCACTGTACAGTTGGATCCAGAGCGTCCCTTTTATTTACCTCAACATCTGCAGGAAAACCCTGCCCAATTAGAAAGTATTTTAAGATCTAAAATGGTGACTTCTACATCCTCCGATATTGATAAAGAAGGGATCGCCACACTTTTAGAGTAAGTATCAGTCCTGACCCCTCTTTAATATCAATCTTATCTTTCTTGCTATTCATTTAATGTACCGTAACATTTTAAAGTTAAAAGATCTTTCTGTTTTAAACCAGATTTATGTACGACTGGCTGAAGGCGCAGAAAGCTCCGATGTTGATCACTGATCCGAGAATTAAGGAATACATCACCGAGAACTTTCCACCTAATGCCGTGGCGTACGTGAACAAGTGTGGCGGTATTAGAAATTTCCTTCTACAATCTTTTAGATTTGCTCTTATCGATGACGTGCTTTGCGTGAGCGGACAAGTCGTGTCGGCGCAGCAGGCAGCGGTACACATGGTTCTTGAAAAATTCAAATCTAACAAATATTTAATTAGGTAATTAAAAAGTTTCACTTGAAAATGGTCACCGCTGTTGAAACATTATTTGAACTGGTTCAGAGTTCCTAACGATTCCATAGGTTAAGCAATTATTTGTATCCCTAAGTACTGCAAGGAAGGAGTTTACATTTTTTTTCACATTATTATTAACTAATTTATGTAGCTATTATAATTGTATTATAAATACTAGGATTTTTATTACCAATTGTTTAATTTTATAATAATAATGTTATTATGTTTCGGACTCAAAGGATACAACTGTGTTGCAGTTAGTAAACCCTTTTAAAAAATTATCCCTACTTCTGTATGTGATACTATTATAGGAAACCGAAAGAATCAGGCAAAAAAAATCAGGACAGAAAACCCGCAATGGAGTTTTGTCTAATCCTAGGGGTTTAGATTTAACTGTAATAATTACCTAAATATACTAGTAGGGTTAATATCAGTACATAAATAAAAATATTGATAGTCTCGAAAGCAGTTTATATTTGTTTCACATTTTGTATTTATTGTAATATTTCATGGGCACCTAAATATAATAAATCATACATCACCAAATAATCCTGCAAGTAATTAATACTCGTTAACATCAAATCACTATCATAAAATCTCCAATGTGAGCAGCACCTTACATCATAAGAAATTGAAATTTGGAAAAGAAAAAACCTTACATGGAACATAAGGAAGGAACGTTGAATATGATACTGCACCGGACTATTAGATTATATTCATACTAAAGGATTTAAAGCAGACGTTCACAGGGATGTTTTCTTGACTTACTAACTTTTGCTGTGCATAATTTTTAGTCTTAGAGCCTAGCTATCCGGCTCAGTTTTTAATGCAATAAGCTATTTTTCCTCGTTTTGCATATATATTCCCTTTTCCTCTGTTCGTTTGTCTTTATATTTCTGACTTATTTTTTTATGATTATTTCTATTTATTACTCTGGGTGGAGTTTTTTTATTTTTATCTTCTTTGTAATTGTACATTTTACGGGCTCGCGTCCCACTTAGGGGGAAGGGGGTTGATGTTCCTTTCGACTTCGTTACGAAAGCTGATTTCTGGTGTAGCGTTGCAAGTAACTTCACCCAATTTGGAATGAGGCGGAGGAATGATAACGAAATTATGATGATCTAATCATATTATTCAATTTATTTAATATTAATTTGAGAAACAAGGCGAGACACACAACCAGTTTAAACTGTCCCATTTAATTAGAGGACACCCAAAAAGCTTCTTGCAATGTATTTCCGTTTTCCAATTCATCATATCGTTGTCAAAAGCTGCTTGTGAGGCTTAGCTGCTGTAGTAAGAACCTGTCTATATTTGTGAGATATCGTGATTGCCTCAGAAACATATTTAATCAGTCCTTCATAGTTGTTTACCTCGCCTAAGGCTTGCTAAGCTTGGTTATTCGTACAAAACTGCGGCACTTTCCAAAGTAAGCTATGACTTTTATTTTTTAAACTTTTTAACTTTTTAATATTTTTGTAAGTCTTATATCAACTTTATTTGGATACTGATTTGATAATGATTAAAATATAATTAAAATGGTATAGCTAATAAAAATAGCGTTTTAAGTTCATTTAATTATTATTATATTATTATTATTATTATTATTATTATTATTATTATTATTATTATTATTATTATTATTATTATTAATGGCCTCAGCAGGAAGATTTCTTGATTATTTCCTTTGAAAAGACGTTAATGTCTACTTTAATTTAAGAGAGGTTTATTATTATTATTATTATTATTATTTTATTATTATTATTTTATAGAATTATTATTATTATTATTATTATTATTATTATTATTATTGTTTTAGATTCCATTGAAAGAGCCTGAAGTTAGAAAAGTGGAATCGGATATTATTACCCCTGTTTCAGACTTGGTGAATCTGAACCGCCCTTCGGAGCCGCCATCCTCTCCTAATCCAAACAAATTTATTCCAGTTGGACAGCGTACGTTGCAATATTTTTTTTAAGTATTAAATCCTCGTAGACCCCCTTCAGTAGCGTTTTGAAACGCCGGCGTTAGAAGTGCCTTGCTAACGCTAGCAACAAATGAATAGGTTATTGAGTAGTATATTGTTCCATCTGTAGGAACGTTTGAAGATTTTTTTTTTTTTTTTTTTTTTGAGACATGTACAGTCGGTCAAAAGAAACTGTTAACAATCTGCAAACATTTGCATTTGCAATTAATATGGTATATTGGTGGGTAAAATATTTCAGTCAATCAAAATTGGGTCAACCAAAGTTGTCTATAAATAAATCCATATTTATCTATTTATGTAAAAAAAATATTTTTGGTCTCGACGTGTATTCAGAATCAGTATTTTGAATTAATATTTCTCTTAATAGTGCCTTGTTCTTGGTGTTATTAGTGCCAGTGTCAAAGTTGGCATCTTATAGTAATAATAATACTGATTTGGCAGTGTTCATAAGAAATTTGTTAAGATATCTAGTAAAATTTTGTTAAGGAAATGAAATTTGTTCATTCCAAAAGTATTCAGAATTTAAAATAAAAAAAATAATAATAAAGTAAAGAAATTACATCAGTTTTTTTTTTTGTAGTAGTAGTAGTAGTAGTAGCACTTGGTAGTATTTTTTCTAATTTAAAGTGACTTGCTATGTTAGTAATGGAATAAGTTACCAGGCATTATTATTTTTACTTTTTACATTTATTTAACAGAAAAATCGAACAAAAAGAAGGGCGGAGCAGCTGCGAGAAAGTCGAAATTAAAAACTATGGACATTGATGATTTTGATGATGTAAGTATTTCTCCATCTTTGCTTCATGCCTTCTTAATACATTTACTTGTAGGGTTTAGGGTAATAGTGATTAGGGTGAGAATCCTGTCCTCCTCCCACTCCCCAAATTTTCTTGAAACATTTATTATATTTAAGGGTAAAGCGAGTTTAAAAAATCTTTTCTAGTCAATTGCGTTCATAAAAGTTTGCATTTTACATTGCGTCCATGAGCAGTTGTATAGGTTCTTTAGATCACATATCGTAGGCGCACAAGAAGTGACACAATTCAGAGAAGCTGATCAAACTCTCTCTCTCTCTCTCTCTCTCTCTCTCTCCTCTCTCTTCAGTCTCATTCTTACTTTCTCTCCTCATCTCTCCTCTCTCTCTCTCTCATCTCTCTCCTTCTCTCCTGCTCTCGTCTCTCTCCTCTCTCTCTCTCTCTCATCTCTCTCTCTCTTCTCTCTCTCTATTTCTAGGCGTCTCTCTCTCCCTTTCCTTCTCGGGGCCTTGTCTCGCGGTATCTTATTGCAGCGTTTGTGGCATTCCCCGGAGTCGGCCACCTCGTCATCGCTATCTTTGTTTTGATAATGCAATCACTGTAATTGCTCGTCTCCTCTCTCCCAGTTATTTTAACAATTAATTGGTCGACAGTTTGATTTGGAGTCAACACTATGCTACTTCTCCTCTCTCTCTCATGTATTCATCTCTCCAGTTTTCAGCATCTTTTTTCAACTCTGGCGCTCAATCGTCATATCACTCGTTCGTGAAATGGTTTTTTCACAGTGTTTTTGTATTAGTCAACAGCGATTCACCATCGATCTAGTTCTTCTCGAGGTTGTTACTGAAACGTCTCTCTGCTCACTGTCTCTCCCGATGCTGTCATTCCTTCCTCTACTCTATCAAATATTTCTCTTTCTCTTAATCTCTCTCTCTCGTAACCTTCCCTCATCCTCTCCTCTCTCTCTCTCCTCTCTCACCTTCTCTCCTCTCTCTCTCTCACTCTTCTCTTCTCATCCTTCCTTTCCTACGCTTCTCGTCCTGTCTGTGTTACTCCTCTCCCTTTTTGGATCATTTCGAAATCTCCCGCTGCTCCTCCTGATCGGTAGATGTCAAACTTTTTCTCTCAATCACTTGTTTGTGCCTCTCCTTACTCCACTGCTTTCTCTCCTCTCTCTGTTCCTCGGACTACCCTCCTCATCCCTAGGTACCCGCTTTCTCACAGCCTCTCCTCCATCTCTCAATCTCTCTTGTTCTCTCTCTCCCGGTCTACTTCGCAATTTTCCTCCTCCTCTCCCCTCTCTCGGATTACCTTCTTTGGAAATTCATATACATTATTTTACACTATCCATCTGGGCCATTCCAGCATCTTCTTCTCTTACTTCTTGCTCCTTTTCGTTTCTACTCCTCTCTCCACACTCACATCAGATTTACAATTTAAAAAACAAAAAAAAAATTGGGTGGTAAATAGCATTTGGGGAGTTAACATTATGCCCGTAAAACTGTGATCGGCTACATTTATTAGTTCCATGCTAAAAATACACAAGTTTGTCACGATCCCCATAACTTATTAACGGTTATATTTGTTAGTTACTAAAAGTCTCTTGACTCGTTTTCTTTGGCAAAAGTAAATCAAACCTAATATCAAAACGACAGCTCATAGAATATTCTTTAAAAGAATAGTATTTAAGTTAAAACTATGCATTGATTTTGAGCGTTGTCTCTCCATTCCTAAGTTACAACCTTTTTTTAAACTATTAAGTGACGTTATAGTTTCAAAAAGCCATCCTCTTTTAGGTTAGATTTTAATAGTTTTAACTTTAATAAACAGATTTTACGGCAGTGTTCCTTGTCGTCCAATTTATCATATTTTACCTCATCCTTATATCGTATACATTTTTAATAATTATGTCACCCTCCTGAAGGTGAAATTATTCAAAAATATCGCCGTGAACTCGACTTCCTGCATCAACTCCGGGACTGTTTTTGAAAACCTTAATGCTACTTATTTCTTAGCAAAAAAACGAAACGACAGCAAACTAAAATGATGGATTTTGAGTTGTCTCTTCTAGTTTACCGACGTTATGTTTCACCATCCTTCACTTTCCCTTATATTTCGTTTCATAGATTGAAGGGTTGGGGAAATGTTTTAACAAATGTTGATTGAAAAAAAAAACACTGTCTTCTGCTGTCATTTAATTAATGAGACACTACCTGGTGTTCACCTGAAAAATTTAAAGTAGACCTAAGTATCTATTGTTTACATAAAGATATTTTAAAGCAAAATAGAATCTTTTAGAACTGTTATGACTATAATATTTAATTTAATACTTTTAATATTATTTAGCGTTCATACACTAAATAGTATCATTATCATCATGATGATGATAATACTATTTAGCGTACTGACAAATTTTTGTGCACATTTTAATGTCTATCTTTGGGTTAATTGGATTAATAATAATTATTAATTTATTGGATTAATTTTATATTTTTTCATAATTTGAAATTATTTTATTTTTCTTTTTTTTTTTCAGGATATTGACATGGAAAACCTATTTAACACAGGTAACACCCTAAATTTATTATTATTATTATCATCATCATCATTATCTTCCTTTTTTTCCCCCAAGACTGGGGGTAAGGTGCGTGACATACATCGGGAAAGAGAAGTAGTAGAAGAATATGACACAAGTCGAAAAGAAAGCCCAGCCTTACCGCCCCTTCTATACCTATTATTGAGAACTCGTTGCAGTCAGAAAATCTACCCTAGAGCTTCACGGGACCGCGACGGACCCTCACTATGGCATATCGTGAAGTGTAGGGTTCATCCCCTCGCCCAGGTGGGCCACAACCATATCCCCTCACAAAACCCCGCCATTCACTCATATTATGCACCTTTATTCTCGCCTCATTATTATTATTATTATTATTATTATTATTATTATTATTATTATTATTATTATTACTACTACTACTACTTTTTAATTGCTACCGAATTCAAAGTTAAAAATTTGTTGTAAAGTGGTTTTAGATTTTTTAAAGCTGCTTTTTCTTCTAATATTAGTGAAGTGACTGTGACATTTACTATAATAGCACAAAAAATATATTTAGGAAAGTATTCATTGTTTAAGAAAGTAAATAAACATTACCTTTTGCAGTAATATTTTAAGTAAGAGTTTTGTAAAAGTAGCAAGTGAGTTTAGTTAATACATTATTGCATAGTTTAATAAATGCTTTGTTTGTGCTATTATAGTAAATGTCACAGTGTTATTTGGTTAAGAAACAGTTTGTAACCTCTTGTATTTCAAATGCTTCGACGTAGTAACAAGAAAATGTTTTAGTGAGGAGAATAGGAACCTTAAATTTATTGTTAACTCTTTAAAGATATTCTACAGAGAAATCCAATTAGGTCTTTTAGTATTAGCTTCAGTAATTTTGAACATTTATAAATTAGTATATATTATTTATTTATATATAAATTTATTGTTTTAGATTTAGTACTGATAAAAGACGCAATTTTTTTGTATTCCTCTACTATATTTGTTTCGTTATGGCAAAAATAATGTAAAAAAAAAAATGTTTTTCGTTTTCAGTTATGTGATATTTGAAAGGATTTCTTTAATATGGCATAAGTTGATATGTTGAAATTAGTATAGAAGTGGAGTTATTGGTAGATTAAAAATATTGAGTGATTTTATAATGAAACAAAGGTTACTTTTTTTTTTTTGCCAGAAACATGAGAATATGAGAGAACAGTTTCTGCCATAACAAACACCACAAAATTATTACTGCTGACTAATTTTTTATGTAGTTATTATGTAGCCTTTCCGTTTCATGTGACGAATGATATCCTTGTTAAAAATGAGTTTAGGACGATTTCTATGGTTGGTATATGTTTAATCAGTATTTTAAATGATTTTAATTGTTTTTAGGTTTTATGGATTTCCAACAGTCGTATGACAGGATTAATAGGGAAACTTTGGGGCAGGTGTTAGTGATATATGTTGGTGGTGGTAGGCTTCTGAAAGGAATCAAAAGTATGTATGACGATAGAGAAGCGTGTGTAAGAATATTGGAGTCGAAAGTGATTGGTTTAATGTTAAAAGCGGAGTGAGGCAGGGGTGTGTTATGTCTCCTTGGTATTTAATTTGTATATGGTTATGAAAGAATTATAGACGGGTGTGGCAGGGAAAGGTGTTAGGCTTATGGGGAATGGAAGAGAGTGGAGGGTGCTCTGCTTATTGTATGCGGATGATTTGGTTTTGTGTGGTGAATCTGAAGAGAGTTTGAGAGGATTGGTAGAGAGGTTTAACAAGGTGTGTAACAGGAGGGGTTTGAAAATAAAGGCAAATAATAGTAAGGTTATGGTAGTGAGTGAAGAGAGAGTCCGCGGTGTGGTCATGTTAGATGGCTAGCAACTGGAACAAGTATCGGAGTTTAAATATTTAAGATATATGTTGGATGAAAAGGTAACAAATCAGGGATGGCACGAAAAAAATCAAATTAAAAAAATCAATTGATTTTTTTACTTGATTTTTTTATAAAGAAATCATGATTTATTTGATTTTATTGATTTTTTTGATTTTTGATTTTTTTTTTTAAATATTTTTATATTTTTTTGTATACTTAAGTGATTTAACTTCAATAGAAATAAAAAATTAAGATAAAACTATATATATTTTGAAGTTTTTAATATATATATTTTTCAATTTTCAACAAACTATTGGCATTAATTGTAACCCGTAAGTCTAACATTCTTTAGTGTTGCTGTTTCATTGTTTCCATTGTAAGATTTTGAACCCAGAGCAAGGGCCTAGGGTTAAAAATTAAAAATTAATGCCAGATGCAGACTAATTATATATATTGTTTTTGTATAATGTCGTATAATAGATATGTTAGGCCAGTATTTGAAGAATATTGTCTACAATTTTAGCACCCTTATTAGAAAAGACATATATATGCTGGAGAGGACGCAACGTAAAGCTACGAGGAGGTAGATTTTTGGCTTTGAGGATTAAAATAGGCGTGAAGTTGTCTAGATAGGCCCATGCGGCTTCTTAAGTATTATTCTTATTTTTTATTTACTATGGGTTGACTGGGACATTCTAGAGGGGCCAATGCGGCTTCTTTATTATTAATTTTTATTGGTTGACTGGGACAGTCTAAAAAGGACCATGCGGCTTCTTAAGTATTATTCTTATTTATTATTTGACTGGGACATTCTAGAGGCGTCAATGCGGTTTCTTAATTATTATTTTTAATTATTAATTATATTTATATATATATATTATTATTGGTTGACTGGGACAGTCTAGATAGGCCTATGCGGCTTCTTAAGTATTATTCTTATTTATTATTTATTATGGATTGACTGGGACATTCTAGAGTGGCCAATGCGGCTTCTTAATTATTAATTTTTATTGGTTGACTGGGACAGTCTAAATAGGACCATGTGGCTTCTTAAGTATTATTCTTATTTATTATGGGTTGACTGGGACATTCTAGAGAGGTTAATGCAGCTTCTTAATTATTATTCAGAATAATAATTGAGAAGCTGTATTAACCCCTCTAGAATGTCCCAGTCAACCTATAATAAATAAGAATAATACTTATGGTCCTATTTAACTGTTCCAGTCAACCAATAAAAATTAATAATTAAGAAGCCGCATTGGCCCCTCTAGAATGTCCCAGTCAACCCATAATAAATAATAAATAAGAATAATACTTAAGAAGCCGCATGGGCCTATCTAGACTGTCCCAGTCAACCAATAATAATTGATAATTAAATATAATAATTAAGGAGCCTCATTGACCCCTCTAGAATGTCCCAGTCAACTCGTAATAAATAAGAATAATACAAGAAGCATAGTCCACTAGACTGTCCCAGTCAACAAGTCAATAATTATAAACTTGTTGGATCTTCTAAGTGTCCCAGTTGTAACTCCCATAATAAATAAAAATAAGAATAATGAGAAGCCGCATGAGCCTATCCAGACTGTCCCAGTCAACCAATAATAATTAAAAATAATAATTAAGCCACATTGATCCCTCTAGAACGTCCAAGTCAACTTATAATAAATAAGAATGATACTTAAGAAGCTGCATGGTCCTTTTTAGACTGTCCCAGTCAAATAATAAAAATTAATAATTGAGAAGCCACATTGGCACCTCTAGAATGTCCCAGTCAACCCATTAAAATTAAGAATTAAGAATAATTTTTAATAATAATTATTGTAGTTAATGAATAGTATTTATAATTAAGAAGCCACATGGGCCTACCTAGACTGTCCCAGTCAACCAACAATAATTCATATTTAAGAATAATAATTAAAAAGTCGCATTGGCCACTTTAGAATGTCCCAGACAATCCATAATAATTAATTAATAAGAATAATAATTCAGAAGCCTCATGGGCCTATCTAGACTGTCCCAGTCAACCCATAATAATTAATAATTAAGAATGATTTATTCTTAATTATTAATTATTATGAGTTGACTGGGACAGCCTAGATAGGCCCATGCGGTTTCTGAATTATTATTCTTATTTATTAATTTTTGTTGGTTGACTGGGACAGTCTAGGTAGCCCCATGTGGCTTCTTAATTATAAATACTATTCATTAATTACATTAATTATTATTAAAAATTATTCCTAATTCCTAATTTTTATGGGTTGACTGGGACATTCTAGAGGGCCAATACGGCTCTCAATTCATTAATTACATTGACTGGGACAGTCCTAAAGAGACCATGCTGCTGTAAGTATTGAAAATCCAAGTATGGTTGACTGGGACAGTCTAGAGGGATCAATGTGGCTTCTTAATTATTATTTTTAATTATTAATTATTATTGGTTGACTGAAACATTCTAGAGGGGCCAATGCGGCTTCTTAATTATTAATTTTTATTGGTTAACTGGGACAGTCTAAAAAGGACCATGCGGCTTCTAAAGTATTATTCTTATTTATTATGAGTTGACTGGGACATTCTAGAGGGGTCTATGCGGCTTCTTAATTATTATTTTTAATTATTAATTATTATTGGTTGACTGGGACAGTCTAGATAGGCCCATACGGCTTCTTAAGTATTATTCTTATCTATTATTTATTATGGGTTGACTGGGACATTCTAGAGGGCCAATGCGGATTCTTAATTATTAATTTTTATTGGTTGACTGGGACAGTCTAAAGAGGACCAATATGTGGCTTCTTATATATTATTTGTTAACTGGGATATTCTAGAGGGATTAATGAAGCTTCTTAATTATTATTTTTAATTATTAATTATTAATTATTATGGGTTGACTGGGACAGTCTAGATAGGCCCGTGCGGCTTCTGAATTATTATCCTTATTTATTAATTATAATGGATTGATTATTATTATTCTTAATTATTAATTATTGTTGGTTGATTGAGACAGTCTAGGTGTCCCATGTGGCTTCTTAATTATAATTACTATTCATTAATTACATTAATTATTCTTAAAAATTATTCTTAATTCTTAATTTTTATGGGTTGAATGGGACTCTCTATAGATTGGATTCTGCGTCTTCTTACTGTCTTAAATATATATATATATATATATATATATATATATATATATATATATATATATATATATATATATATATATATATATATATATATATATATATATATATATATATATATATATATATATATATATATATATATATATATATATATATATATATATATATTTCGCGTGACGTCACGAATCTAAAAAAATCAAAAAAATCAATAAAATCAAAAAATCAAATTGATTTTTTTCTAAAAAAATCAAAAAAATCCCCAACCCTGTAACAAATGATGCAGAATGTAGTAGATAAGTTGTGAATGGTAGAAAGGTGGCTGGTGAAATTTAATCATTGGTGAATGTGAAGGGACTAAGTCTTGAGTGCACTAGGGTTTTGCATGAGGGCATGTTGTTACCTTTGTTAATGTATAGTAGTTAAACTATGATCTGGAATAAGAGGTATAGATCTAAAGTACAATGTGTTCAGATGGACAATCTTAGAGGCGTGTTAGGTGTGAGAAGAAATGATAAAATGCGGAATGAGCTCATTAGGGAGTTGTGTGGTGTGAAGTAAGGCGTAAATAAGAGAATAAATAATTGAAAGTACATTGAGATGATTTGGTCATATGGAAAGGATGGACGATAGTCGGTTGGTTAAGCTTATGTATAGTGGTGAGTGTGTTGGAAATCGACCAGCTGGGAGACCGAAGGAAAAGTGGATTGAGTAAGTAAAGGAATGCCTGAAGAAGAGGAATGTGAGTTTGGCAGAGGCGAGAAGAAAGGTGCATAATAGGAGTGAATGGCTGGGTTTTGTGAGTGGGGGTATGGTTATGGCCCACCTAGGCCAAGAGATGAACCCTACATTGACAGGCCATAGTGAGGGTCGTTTAGTCACGTGAAGCCCTTGGGTGAATATTCCTGACTGTGACGAATTACATAAAATTATAAAGGGGCGGTAAGGCTGAGCTTTCCTTTCGACTTGCTTCATATTCCTCTTCTACTTTTCTGTTCCCAGTGAATGTGACGCACCTTACCTACAGTCTGGGGAAAGAGGTGGTTGATGATATTGTGTGTGTGTGTATGTATGTATTATTATTATTATTATTATTATTATTATTATTATTATTATTGTTGATGTAGCCACCTAATCTCTATCCCGTGAATTGTGGGGTTCATTACTTGTCGCAGTAGTTTCTAGGTCAGTGGGAATTGAGTTACATGTATTATCTCTAAGCGATGGACTGCTCCAATTCAACGGATTTGGAAATTCTAGCCACCGTTGACGTTGTTTCGGATCCAGATAGGGGCACTTCTCCTTTTAAAAGGATGTTACATAAATAAGACGATGTCGAAAAATCGCCGAACACCACGCGTGGAACCCTACAGTGTCACGTGTTAGCTAAAACTCCAATAGAAGGAGCGCAAGAGTTGCCAACAATTGTTTTTTTTATCATGCTCCAGAAAATGTTTTTTTTTTTTTTTTTTTTAAGGGGCTCGAGCCGACGGTGGGACACAGGGGGGGATGAAGTCCCCCCCCCCCCCCCCCCCCCCCCCGAAGACCCCGACTCTTTCTATCTTTGCGGTTTACCCTAGAGGTATTGTTTTAGTTAAAAAAAAAAAACTATTTTTGGCAACTCTGACGCTCTATTGCCTTGAAATAATCGAAAAAGAAATCGATTATATGGTTCGTTCAATATATATCGGTTAACATCCTTTTAAAGGACAAGTTCCCAGATAGGCATACCTTCTTTGCTAGAAGCACGAAAGAGTGTGATTTTTGTATGTTATAATTGATTGTTCTGTTGTATGTGTTACTTGGCTATGTTTTTAGTGATGTGTGGGTATTGAGATTAATGTAATTCACTATGCCGTAAATTGTAGTAATTAAATATTACAGAAAATCTCCTACTGATGGCAATTTTCTGTTTGTTCATGTAGCCAGACCGAATTCAGGCTACCTCGCGAGAGGAAAATTACGATCTTTTAACGAGGAAAGAAAGACTCTCTTTAGCTCTCTCTGACCACCTGGAACTATATATATATATATATATATATATATATATATATATATATATATATATATATATATATATATATATATTTGTATCTTTATATTATGTATATATATATATATATATATATATATATATATATATATAACATATAAATATCTATATATATATATATATATATATATATATAAAATATATATATATATATATATATATATATATATATATATATATATATATATATATATATATATATATATATATATATATATATATATACTTATATATATATATGTTGAACTTAAAAATCATCGTAATTTGTAATGCACCCCACTACCACCACCAAACCTCCAGCCCCAGCCCCAGCCCCAGCCTCCCAGCTCCACCAGCTGCTGCTCATGCAACTACAGTAACATAGAAAGAATCGTCTTGCAATCTGATGAAGAACTAGAAAATGATTTGTCCTTCCTTACAGGTAACCATACTATGCCCTTTGTTATTAATATATATTATTATTATTGAATAATAATTTAGTGTAGTTCTGATTGGTGAGATCTGTCCGGCCACGCATACACACACACATATATATATATATATATATATATATATATATATATATATATATATATATATATATATATATATATATATATATATATATATATATATATATATATATACAGGGTTCACACTTTCTGGAAAGTCAGGGAAAGTCAGGAAAAAAAAAATTGGTCAGGGAAAGTCAGGGAAACGTTTTAAAATATGCTGAAAGTCAGGGAAATTCCAAAAAAGTCATGAAAAGTCAATTTTAAAATTTCCAAACATATGAAGAATGATCCATGGACCATGTTACATATTTTTGATATATTTTTTTTCCTTACTGTATAATTGTGGAATGAGAGATGTATTTGATAAGTGAATGAAAAGGATGGGCGAGGAATGACATTCCATAAATCTACTTCTATCCTGTTTCTTTCTATTTTTAGTTCACTATTACCTACTATTCTTCCTATTCTGTTCGTAGAAGTTGTTCCAAGTTCATCCTTCCGATTGAAGGTGATTGGTATATGGATGTGTTTTAGACTGTATGACTTATGACTTAATTTGTTTATATCTTTTTCTTTTAGGGAATTATACTTTTGAGGTGTTTTTTGAGGTTTGACGAAGGATTTTGGATTTTGTGCAGTTGAAGGTATTTATTATTTTTATAAAATGACTATCACTAAAAAACTAACTTAACGACCAGTGGTTGGACGTCAAACTGAACCTTAGTTCATTTCTGTTCACAGATTTACAATGTCTCGTACTTAATATTATGGAAAGATTTCTTAAGTCCAGTAAAATGCCTGCTACAACCAACAACTAAGCTTTTGCATTAGATTTACATGACAAACTTGAATGCCCGACTGTGCAAATCAAATGACAGAAAAGATATTAGAAAGATATCCTCTGAAGTACAAGCCTGTCCAATGGCTCTCATCATTGGATCCTAGTATAGTTTTTCATCAGCCAGAACAAGGGAAACAAAGATTTGATTTATTGCTAGAGGCATTGTACACCAATAACCGAATCACAGATTCTGTTGCTGAGAAAGAAAAGCACTATACTCTACTTTGCAGTGAAGCTCACTACCCTCGAATTAAAATTCAAAATATTTTTGGATGGTGATTGTCCTTCTAAGAGACTTGATGAGTTTTTTTCTTCTATAGCACCTGAGAATCAATGTTATGCGGAATTGTGGCAAATTATTAAATTAGGACTGATATTTTTCCATGGAAATGCGACAGTGGAAGGAGGGTTTTCTGTAAATAAAGCAATTTTAGTGGAGAATCTGAAAGAACATAGTCTGATTTCTCAAAGAACAGTGCACAATGCTATAAGATCTCATGAAAGTATTCATAAAGTTCCTATCACTCAAAAAATGTTGACAAATGTATGCTGCCCATAGGAGATATGAAGAACATCTCAAAGTCAAAACAGAAAGAAAAAGAAAGAGAATAAAAAGGTTGAAAAGAATATTATCCATACAGATCAATAAACTTGAAGAGCAGAAAGAAGATGTTAAAACTGAAGGCTTTAACAGAAGAAGCCGCTATAAAATCAAAAATTCAAATGCTTGAGAAGAAAAAGTTAATCTAAATCTCCCCATTTAGAACTTTTGTGATTACAGTGGACACTATTCACCTAGGCTATTAATGTAAGCTTTTAATTTATTTTCTTTTTGTATAAATAAAACTGTTTTCTTTGAAAAAAAAAAAAGGAGTGCTTTGGACGGCTATGGGTAAGAGTATAGGCTTATTACTAAAAAAATATTTTTAAATTCATGCATGATGATGAACAATTTCTAAAGAAAGTTTTCAATAATTTAATGTATGAACTGAGTAAATAGGCTGCAATAATAATTAATAGATATTTTATACACCAAAAATAACGAACACGCTGGTCAGGGAAAATTTGCAGATTTGGTCAGGGAAAGTCAGGGAAAGTCAGGGAAATCAAATTCAAAATTTTAGTGTGAACCCTGATATATATATATATATATATATATATATATATATATATATATATATATAAGTGGTTGACTCCAGGAACGAAAATCAATAATTAATGTATCGTTATTTTAATAATTTTAGGGTAAATACATTAAATTTTTGGGTAACCTAACCTAATCTAACCTAACCTAACCTAACCTAACCTAACCAAACTTAACCTAAATTAACCTAACCTAATATTAACGGAGTCAACCACTTATAAATGTCATATATATATATATATATATATATATATATATATATATATATATATATATATATATATATATATATATATATATATATATATATATATATATATATATATATATATATATATATATATATATATATATATATATATGTGTGTGATAAATAGAATAATTTAAAACCACTATATTTAAATAAAGGGAGGGGAGATATTTAAAAATACATAAACTAAGTTTAAAACGACAGAGCTAACGTTTCGATTTCGTCCAACAATACATGTTGGCCTCTTCAGAGCAAGAAGAAGAATGATTTATTTTTCAAAATTTTAAGACTAAATGAGAAGCAAGTACGACAAGTTCAAAGTGCAAGGAACAATCAAGAGCATCAACTAAAATGTATTATTTTTAAAGTTTAATGTGTTGGAGGATCTTGGCTGGCGTAAGATGAGAAAGCATTTTTCTATTCAACGTTGATTCAATAAATTTCATGGTGGTTTTGTCAAAGTCAAAAAATCCTGATGAAATATTATAGTTAGGAATAATGTTTATAAAATGAGCTTCTATTAAGTTCTTTTGATTTGTTTGAGGTGAAAATGAAGATGGAATTTTTCAAATTAATATTGTGATCTTTGTCTATATGGCGGTATAAGGCATTGCTATGATTGCATCCTTTTATATCATTTTTATGTTGACCAAGTCAAAAAGGTAGTGTCCTTAAACGATTCAGATTTAGTATTATTATTATGAACAAGATTACGTTGCAGAGTGTCAGAAAAATTGAAAATTATATGAATATTGAATAACTTTGCAATAGTGAATTTAGGTTTGAATAAGGAATATGAAAAGGGGATTATTTTTTGTTGAGGTTGGGTGAATATAGGGAGTATTAGGAATGTTATTGAAAAATTGGTTCTTAGCTTTATTGTATTGTCTTGTTATGGTATGTAGGGTATATCCAAGAGAGAGAAATTGATTATAGATTGTGTTGATTTCATCTCTATAATATAAGGGATCTGTAAATTTAATGGAACGTAAAAAAGTATTATATATAATGTTATGTTTGATATATTGTGGATGATAGGAAAATGAATGCAGATATTGGTTACAAAAAGTTGGTTTTCTGAAGATATTAAACGTTAATAGGTTATTATGTTGTGTAATTTGTAAGTCTAAAAAGGAAATTTTTCCATTATTAGGGGTCTCGAAAGTAAAATTAATTGATGGGACTAAACTGTTCAAGTCATTAATGAAAGATTGGATCGGAAAATTATTAGGAATAATGGCCAATATATCGTCTACGTAACGGTACCGAGAATGTATTTGTGTATATATAGGAATTGAGGGAAGAAGACGGATTTCGTAAAATTCAAGATAAAGACAGGCGATGACAGGACTTAAGCTATTTCCCATGCTGGTTCCAAAGATTTGCTTATAATATTGGTTATTAAAAGAAAATACGTTTTGTTTCATACATATATTTATCAAGGTTATGAAATTATTTGAGGAAATAGGAAGATCGATATTGTCGAGGTGTAATGAGAGAAAATCTAAAAAATGGGGTAGGGGAACATTGGTAAAAAGGCTAACTATATCGAAACTAATCAAAGAATGGTCGGTGGGAAGATGGTTGCCGATTTTTTGTTTAAATTGTTGCGAATTTTTAATATGGGAGTTCGAAATATTGCCGAGTAAAGGAATTAGGAGTTTAGTGAGCCATTTATTAAGTTTGGTAAAGTTATCATTTTTACAAGATATAATTGGTCTTAAAGGGCAATTCTCTTTATGCAACTTCGGCACTCCGTAAAAATATGGCAATGAAGGATTTAATACTGTAACATCTTTATATATCAATGGTGGAAGTAGTTTTTTAACATGATTTTTAAATACATAGGTCTGGGAATTCGGCACTCCGTAAAAATATGGCAATGAAGTATTTAATACTGTAACATTTTTTAGATTTTCTCTCATTACACCTCGACAATATCGATCTTCCTATTTCCTCAAATAATTTCATAACCTTGATAAATATATGTATGAAACAAAACGTATTTTCTTTTAATAACCAATATTATAAGCAAATCTTTGGAACCAGCATGGGAAATAGCTTAAGTCCTGTCATCGCCTGTCTTTATCTTGAATTTTACGAAATCCGTCTTCTTCCCTCAATTCCTATATATACACAAATACATTCGTGGTACCGTTATATAGACGATATATTGGCAATCATTCCTAATAATTTTCCGATTCAATCCTTCATTAATGACTTGAACAGTTTAGTCCCATCAATTAAATTTACTTTCGAGACCCCTAATAATGGAAAAATTTCCTTTTTAGACTTACAAATTACACAACATAATAACCTATTAACGTTTAATATCTATAGAAAACCAACTTTTTGCAACCAATATCTGCATTCATTTTCCTATCATCCACAATATATCAAACATAACATTATATATAATACTTTTTTACGTTCCATTAAATTTACAGATCCCCTATATTATAGAAATGAAATCAACACAATCTATAATCAATTTCTCTCTCTTGGATATACCCTACATACCATAACAAGACAATACAATAAAGCTAAGAATCAATTTTTCAATAATATTCCTAATACTCCCTATATTCATCCTACCTCAACAAAAATAATCCCCTTTTCATATTCTTTATTCAAACTTAAATTTACTATTGCAAAATTATTCAATATTCATTTAATTTTCAATTTTCCTGATACTTTGCAACGTAATCTTGTTCATAATAATAATACTAAATCTGAACCATCCGGGGGGGTATACTGTGTTCCGTGCGTCGGTTGCAGCAAATTTTATATAGGGGAAACTTTAAAGACACTACCTTTTCGACTTAATCAGCATAGCAACGACATAAAAAGATGTAGCCATAGTAATGCATTGTATCGACATATAAACAAAGATCACAATATTAATTTCAAAGATTCCATCTTCATTTTCACCTCTAAATCAAAAGAACTTAATAGACTTATAGAAGCTTATTTTATCAACATTATTCCTAACTATAATATTTCATCAGGATTTTTTGACTTTGACAAAACCACCATTAAATTTATTGAATCAACGTTAAATAGAAAAATGCTTTCTCATCTTACGCCAGCCAAGATCCTCCAACACATTTAACCATAGAAATAATACATTTTAGTTGTTGTTCTTGATTATTCCTTGCGCTTTGTGCTTGTCGTACTTGCTTCTCATTTAGTCTTAAAATTTTGAAAAATAAATCATTCTTCTTCTTGCTCTGAAGAGGCCAACATGTATTGTTGGACGAAACGTTAGCTCTGTCGTTTTAACTTAGTTTATGTATTTTTTAAATATCTCCCCCTTTATTTAAATATATTGGTTTTAAATTATTCTATTTATCATAATTTCGGAGTTCGAGTGTTTATAGTAGTACTCTTAAAAAAACAAAGAAATTGTTTTATATATATATATATATATATATATATATATATATATATATATATATATATATATATATATATATATATATATTACTTTCTCTAACAAAACATAAAAAATTTTTTCAAATTTGCACCCGACCCCCTCCGATTTTAATGAAATTTGGTATACAAACTCATTTTGGCACAAAACTCACTCCCCTAAAATATTAGGTTCCAATTTTGAGTAGGGGCTGCAAAACAGCCCCCCCAATTTTGGGGGGTTCCGCGATACTCACTTCTTTCAAAGACTGATAACTTTGGTTCTACTTAATGCAGAATCAAAATTCAAAATGCATTTTAAAGGGAATTAATAGATCTATAAAAAAGGCATGAATAAAAAAATCTGTACAACAATTTTTAAAAAAGTTATAAGGTGTTAAAAAAAAAATTCCCCCCCACCCCCCCTTTTGTTGATCAATTTTTAAAAACCCAGTATCCTACTTATAAACTGAGAATTTCTTTTAACATATACAAACATAAAAAGTCTGCTTATTTGATTGGATAAACCTGCTTTTTAGCCTTAAAAAAAAAGGGTTTCTATGTAAAAATTAAATTTTTTGAAATAATTTATAATTTTATTACAATTAACCTTCAGTACAACTTTAAGAATTGTTATATATATATATATATATATATATATATATATATATATATATATATATATATATATATATATATATATATATATATATATATATATATATATATATATATATACGGTATATATATATATATATATATATATATATATATATATATATATATATATATATATATATATATATATATATATATATATATATATATATATATATATATATATATATATATATAAATATATATAATAATATATATATATATATATATATATATATATATATATATATATATATATATATATATATATATATATATATATATATATATATATATATATATATATATATACCCCATATATATATATATATATATATATATATATATATACACTCTGTTCTTGGATTATAATTTAATAGTATAAACTCGAGCTTAATATTTTAATTAGTCAAATGGAATACTATATAACAGAAAAATCATGAGAATTTATATAGTTAGTTATATAGTATATATAGTTAGTGATTTCACTTTAGTTACTTTTTTGCAAAAGTTCTTTAGACTTTTGCAGTTCATCCATATCAAAGCTGTACATTATTTTTCTTCCTGGTGTTAGTTTTGGAGCCGCAAGTTTTTTAAGAATATTTTTCCTTTCAATCCACACTTGGTCATCAACATTTGGGAATATATACATACCTTGTTCTTCCTCCTTCAGAAAACTAATATAAAAATCATCAAAGTCCTCAGAGTAACTTTCAATAATACCAATGAATATATTACCTTCAAAGTTGCAAGAAACATAGTGACTTATTATATCTGCTGCCTCCATGTTAAAATGAGAGTATTCATCACTTTCATGTATGTTTACTTCAGATATTTTAGCTTCTTTGTAAGATTTTGAATTTGATATCTGAAAAGCTTTCAAAGTTTCAGTGTTAATGGGGATAATTTTATGAAACCCTTGTGTTCCTTTCAATGTTACACATTTTTCAAACCTCTTCTTCAGTTTTTCTTCAGCTCTAAATACTTCTTCCTTTGTGATGTATATGCAGTTTATTCCTGGTATATATTCATTACAGTAGTAGAAAAAACTGTCTGCAGTTAGTATCTGATCCTTATATGGCCTTTGTAGGCTTGCCTTGGCAACAGTTCTCTTGATAACTCCACCAATTCCATCACAAACATTTTTCCCATGACCAGTTCCAAAGAAATTCCACTCACAATATATTAAAGTCCGCAAAATGATGGCATAAATTGATAAAATTATATTTGTTTTTGTACTGTGCAGCACAGCCATCACTAAAATAATGAATTTTCTTAATGAATGCAAATTGTTCTTTAAGTTTTTCAATCAACTTAACTTGAAAGGCATATACCATGATGGTTGAATGTTTTAAGTAATCACTAATGCAACAAAAACTTTCATGTTGTAGAACACCATCTTTTTTATAATATACAACAAAAGGATGTATTGTAACTTGATCATTGACCCAGTGGAAAGCCTGACTGGCATCTTGTACAATAAAGGTATAGTTTTCTGAAAAATCACCAAGTATTATAACCTCATTATCAGGTAGGTTGCTTTTAAGTTCTTTAAGATAATTAGATTGAGCTTTTACGATAAAATGATGCCTTGTTAATTCATAAACTTTCTTGGCCAAAATTCTATGAAATCATCTTTATTTTGTACTGTTGTAATTAAATTTGATCTGTCTGTACTTACCCATTGTGAATATGTGACTGAATCTCTTGTGTTCATATTTTCAATCGTTTTTAAGTACTTTACTAATTCTTCTTTTTTAGGGCAATTTCTACCATATCTGAGCATGCAACCTGCATCATCATCATGACACACTGTTTTTCTTATTAGATCTTTATAAGTTAAATGCTTTACACCAATTGCAAACACCATTAATTTTGGATTTTGGTGGTGTATACACACACATACATTATGGGTCCCCTTTGCACCAGCCATAACACACCATTTGGGCCTTAATTTAGCAAATGTTGAAAATCCAATAAGATCAATACAGTTTTCCTTGTACTTTTCATATAGTTCTTTCAGATTCCCAAGTAATAACCTTAATAATAGCAATAAATAAGTAATAATAGCATGACAAATTTTGAAAAACTAGTACAAAAGATAATTCTCTTATGTAGAGAAAATGGTGAAATTCACAAGTTAAAATTGTTCATTATTCTTTCAAGCAATAAATTGTAAATAGTCTAAAACTATAGAACTTTACTTACGAAATTTTATAGGAGAAACTCCCAGTTCCTGTAGGCTTGCATTTAGGAAAGCTCGACTAACTTCTGGTTCTTTCTTATGTGGTGTCTGCGCATTTGTGTTATCTGGTTTAAGTACACATTCATTACTTGACGAACTTGACGTGTCTTCTTCAGCAGTAGGAACTTCAGCATTATTTTTCAACAGCCGCAGTTCATTTTCACAGTTTGTACAGATATGGTCTGTCATTTGTAAGTGCAGCTGAGTCATCATGGTTACTATCCATTGTTGTATGGGTCTCAAAGACTTTGTCACAACTTTTTTGTGTTTTAATAGAGGATTGCAGCACACCTCATGGTATCCTGACTTTCCTCTATTGCTCATAGTGTAAAAAAAACTTGAATTAGAGCTCTTTAAGTCAAATTCTAAATATTTATATATATATATATATATATATATATATATATATATATATATATATATATATATATATATATATATATATATATATATTATATATATATATATATATATATATATATATATATATATATATATATATATATATACATTATATATATATATATATATATATATATATATATATATATATATATATATATATATATATATATATATATATATATATATATTTATATATATATACTCTTACTCTCTATATATATATATATCAATTTAAAGTTTTACTGAAGGTTAATTAATTGTAGTAAAATTATAAATTTCAAAAAATTTAATTTTTACATAAAAACCCTTTTTTTAAGCCTAAAAAGCGGGTATATCCAATCAAATAAGCAGACTTTTTATGTTTGTATATGTTAAAAGAAATTCTCAGTTTATAAGTAGGATACTGGGTTTTTAAAAATTGATCAACAAAAGGGGGGGTGGGGGGGAATTTTTTTTTTAACACCTTATAACTTTTTTAAAAATTGTTGTACAGATTTTTTTATTCATGCCTTTTTTATAGATCTATTAATTCCCTTTAAAATGCATTTTGAATTTTGATTCTGCATTAAGTAGAACCAAAGTTATCAGTCTTTGAAAGAAGTGAGTATCGCGGAACCCCCCAAAATTGGGGGGGCTGTTTTGCAGCCCCTACTCAAAATTGGAACCTAATATTTTAGGGGAGTGAGTTTTGTGCCAAAATGAGTTTGTATACCAAATTTCATTAAAATCGGAGGGGGTCGGGTGCAACTCACCACCTGATTTGTCAGAGAATGCACCATATATATATATATATATATATATATATATATATATATATATATATATATATATATATATATATATATATATATATATATATATATAACAATATATATATAACTATATATATATAAATATATAGCGGAGTAACGAGCTGGGTAAAATCTTACGAAGAAATCTTTTAAGAACCCCAGTTTGTAGAGTTACCCTCCTTTTCTTTCCTTTTAGACGAAATAAAAGAACAACGAAATAAAATTTGTAATGAATTAGAACCATAAATTTACGAATATTGAGATATTTACCTCAGATAGCTATAACTGCAGGAACATAGTTCAGCAGTCATAAGAAGCAAGTAGCATCAGAATACTTTTTCTAATCCAAGTCGCAAATGTCTGTGAGGACCCGGAAAGGCCTATCCACTGAGAATGCTTACAGGTTGTGATTGGGTTCGAAGCGGTTTGGTTCTATATTAATCACTTTCATCACATACGTAGAAATGTAAAAAATGTATATAAAAAGGAGAAGAAAAGAAATTTGTAAAGTAGTATTTAATTAGAAAACTTTATATACAAAGAATGTATCCCAGATACAGGTAACATTCTTCCATGTTATGTCCTGTTTTTTCACAATAATTACAAATCCTATTACGTCGATCAGCGTAATCCGTACGGACATTTCCAGAAGCATTTGTTTGTGGACTATCTGTTTGGTGGTTACTTCGTCGATAGATACGACTTCCCCGATTCTTGTCGGGAGAACCACGATTCGCACTTGTTGAGGTACGATTTTTTTCTCGCATTCGTTGTTTGGGATCTTCTTTCTCTTGCAACACCTCTGTCCAATTTGGGTAGGTGGTATCTATTCTAATAACAGATTCGGTAGATTCATTTAAATCTACTTTTGTTGTTTCTGCTCTTTTATCTTGACGATGTGATGGTGAAGTCTGACTCTGGTATACATCTTCCTTTTTCTCCAAGGAGTCGGCAAAACTCACCATTTTTTCCCAAGAAATTCGGTGAACACCGTCTAGATCTTTCATTTTTACATATTGTTGGACAACACTTTCAATATCAGGAGGTAAGCTGCATAAAAATGCAGTCCGGAGCGAATCGTGCTCCCTCATATCAATTCCTCGATATGCCCTTCTTGCCAAACGCTCTAACCTTAATGCGAACATACGGATACTTTCGTTCCGTTGTCGTCGTGCCGAATGGTAAGCCTGCATTCGATGTTCT
>JABUQX010041571.1:0-25000 GCA_015478945.1 Trachelipus rathkii
GTCTTGTTCTGTAATAAGTGTGACACTGCAGGAAAGCTTTTGGAGTTTTTCTCCTTTACATATTTGATCCAAGAGTGATTGTCTTATAGTTAGTGCGTATTCCTCGTTATGAAATTGGAAAATAGATAATAAGATGGTGGGAAACTTAAGACTAAAAATTGTGTTCAAGTTGTGTAAGGTGAACTATAAAGGAGATTAAGATTATAAAGCTTCAAGTTTATTAAAATTGAGGTTAATAATTATATTGCCTTCAGAATTTTAGGAAGTTTAGGCTGGCATAGAGTTCTAGTAATTGCTGCTTGTTTGGCTACTGACCAGCATTATTGACTTATTTAAAATTCATAAATACCCAGTTATTTGTTGGTTATGTAGGAGTAATCATAAATTTAATAAAATTTAAATTTTGGATCCTTAAGAAAATAATTGAACTACAAATTTGCAGTCTTATTTTCCATGTTTTCAACCGATATTTAGTGGAGAAATTCAACTATAAATGGGAATGAAATTTAAATGTCAAAAAAAATAAAAGACGGCTCTGGACGATCTTTTTGTGAAAAGGAATGTTTCAGAATAGACTATGTCGTGGCAGATGACCTCAAAAAGAGGTTAAAGTGGCGTTTTAGAAATAATCATCTCTATAAACCAACTTGTTAGGATTGCCTTTGAAAGTACCCCAACTTAAACCACTATCGAATTAATAATCATAATTTTGCCATTTATTAACCAAACCAAGAAGTTTATCCGTCATACTGAACTTCAATGTAACTTTGTGGTTTCTTAATAGCATTATCCCATCTTATTTGAATCTTCCCACTTCAGCAGTAACTCTTATTTTCTTGCATCTTCAAGAAGTGAATATTCTTTATAACATTTGATTTTGTAATAGTAGGACTATTAATAATGCAAGGATAAATTTATATTTATTTTGATTTTTTTGATTGGTTTTAATTTTTTAATTTTTCAATTTTTTTTTCCAGAAGAATTTCCCAAAAATTTTTTTTTTTCATCTTCCTTTGACATTCGTAGCATGTATATGACCTGGCCCTCCCATGGTGCTGATTTTTCAGCCCAGTGTGACAGTTTTGTGGGTCCTGTACACTGACTCAAAAACCATCGCATTATCAGCAGCTTTTCGTTCCTTCAAAATCTTTTATTTTCGTTAGGAAAAGTAAATCCATGAATCACACTACTTTACCAAGTTTAAGGTTGGTTTATGACTATTAAGCCTACGCATTTGTTTCTCGATCAGTTTTTTTTTTTTTTTTTGTTAGAAACTAATTATAATGCTTTTGCATCGGTATTGCATACAAGATTATTTTTCCGATGGGTTTGCTGGAATATAAACGAAAGATATCAACAAGCCCCAGTTTGTCAACAATGAGCATGTGCTCAACGATTCGAGATTCCGATTGGTGGGTCTTTGAGTGGCTCTCGGGATCTTATTTTAAGGTCTTCCCAGACTGTGACTGACTCTCGGCACAAAGTGACTATTGTCACGGACAGCGACCGCCCCTGGATGTTGATTATACATTTTCCTATTACTATGATATTTTCTTCAGTTGAATTGTCGTGGCGATTAACTATTAAGAATTAGCGAGACTAATCGAAACACCACCTGAATTCTATTTGTGTTCAGGAGCTGCAACTGCGCCACCGCGTCCTTTTCCGACCATGTACATTCTGGGAGCTCGTCTCCCAGAATCGTGGAGCTACCGATCGAGAGGGGAACGGCGATTCTGCTTCACCAATCTTCCTGTTCACTCGGGTTCCCCTCTCGACTCCGATACATGCGTGGCAGCTAGAAACCACCTCGAATCACCGCTTCCTCTGTGCTCGGTGTATCTGGCACTTGGGTATACATTCACAAAGGAGCCTTCTAACAATGTTTAGAAGTTTGCCAGCGCCCATATTAGTCCTAGGTGATTTTAACCTATGCTTTCCATTGTGTGTTATTGTGCGCGATTTCGGCCATCGTTAGTTTCGGGTGTGGAAGGTCACCTTTCCTCAGAGGAAGGGATCGATATCCGATAGTCTTACCATATTTCGACCCCAGCCTGCGCAACAACCATATTCCAGCTGGCGGTATGGTAGAAAGGGTTGGTCATCTTTCTATCAAACGACTTCCATCCCATTCTTTCCTGCCACAACTTTTTCCCGTCTTCGGCAAACGCCTTTACATTCAGGAAACAACCCTTACGGCAGCAGTTGACCATATACTTCGTTCTACTGGGAACCGTAAATCCCAGTCTCTATGTAGAACGCAGATATTGTGCTCAGTCTAATAATGGAAAGCGAAAATTGGCACCGTTTGTACAAACAGGACATTCTCGGAGAGAATTGCAGTTCGCTTTTAAAGCTCTTTTCATGTGTATGAAACGGACGAGAAACCAATACTTCCGTAACTACGTCCTACCGTTAATTTTTCCACTCCTTTACCTTTTCTATACAAGGTTCGCAAAATATTGAAAACACCATAAGGATCACCTATACTACTAGCTTATGGTGCACAACCCTCTGTCGTCATCTCTTCTCCAGCGGATTGTTAATTAATGAGCTGGTTTTCACTTTGCTTTCTGTCTTCAATGATCGCGAGATCCAGAACCTTTTAGATCGGATCGCTTACGGGCGTAACTCAGGACTTTTCATGTTTCCTCTGGATAGGACCCCTCTTATAACAAACTATTTACGAGAGCAGAATTCCAGGAAACGCAAGCTGTCAGGACTAACAGAAAATTTATGCATAAAAAACTAATGAAGAAAATAATTAGAGAAGGGGAGAATTCAAAAAAATTTTAGTTTTAAAATTTACTATATAAAATTTTAAATGTATAAATATTTACATTGAATTTAAGGGAGATTTTCTTATATAAGTGCGAAATGAAACTCTTCTCTCGACTTGCTGGATTTCCTTCTTTCTTTGACCAAATTGCTTCCTTATTAATTGCCAATTCCAGAGCCAATCCTTTTCTGAAAGGATAGGATTTTATAGGCTCTTCTTATTATTATTATTATTATTATTATTATTATTATTATTATTATATTATTATTATTATTATTCAAAAAAGATGGAATTCAAATCTATTCATTTATTCAATCTGTAGTAACTTAAAGCAAATTGGTTAAATTTAAAATAGTTAGATCCCCTTTCACCCTCTAATTCATTTATACAAATGAATGTGAGACCAAGATTGGATTAGTCAGCATACAAAACCCAAGTCTTTAAAAAAATGATCTCACCTTTGTTGGTAGAGTTCTCCAAGTATTCAAGTGAGTTATCCTTTTGTCCAGTATATAAAAGCAAAAAAAAATATATAAGTATAAGGCCCTCTTCTAAGCTGGCCTTCTTATATGAATCTACTTGGCCTTCTTCACTGCATGGAGTAGGACAATTTTTTCTTTATCTCAAAAAAAATTATAATGGTATTAGTTTTTTGACTTATAATTATTATTTTATATCAGGTGGCCACTGACTGGTGATGATTCTTTAATATATGTTTGTTATGCCTAAATAGCAGAGGCAAAGAACACAAGTCTTGCCTCCTTTAGATGTTATATTAGGCAGTGGCGTCTGGCACTCTGCCAATCCTAATTTTTATTGCAAATCACTTTCTTGCATCATTTTTTTGCAGATCTAAGCATGACTTCGAGCTTTGGGAGGCTACATTTTTATGTAAACAAACAAGAGTGTGAAATGGGATCAAAAATAAATTTTTTAAGTTGTTCACTAAAAAATTTATTTTTATATTTAATTTTTATTATTATTAATGTTATTTTATACACAGAATGAACTAAATGAAATAAATTTCATTCATATTTAATTTTTTTTTGATTAAACAGTATAATTTCAAATATTCAACTTCCAGTGGCCATAATATAAAATAATTAAAACAAAAAATAACAAAAAAAATATATAAATATATAAATAACATATTATAGTATATAAAATACTATACATTATAAATATATATTTTTTGAGCACTGGGAGGGGACCAAATTAAATTCTAAAAGAATTTAATTTTGATGAATATGTAAACTAAATTTGGAAACCAATTTATTTTACATTGTTTTTGTTCAAATATATATCATGTTCTTGTTAAACAAGGACATAGATATTTATTTGACTCTTATATAGTTGGAGATATTAAAGTTGCCCCTGGTCTATGAGCTTTTTATGTAGCTCTCTACATTGAACTGCAGCTTTCCTTTTTACCCTGCTGTCAGCATCATTGTTCTTATCATTAGGGGTGGAAACTGTTTCTGGCAGATTTTCATGAAATTTGTTATGCTTTTTTATTAATAAGATTATGTCCGATATGTGTCGGGTTATTGTTTCTTGGTTAGGTTTTTTAATTTTTACAGAAACAGTTTCTCCTAAATTGTTATTTTTTATTTCTTGTACTGTTCCCATGCTGTAAAAGTATGGTTTACAGAATTTTTCTTTAATGGCAACAACATCTCCAACTCCCAGTGAAGTGTGTGTGTTTTTTTTTATATTTATCTTGCTGGTTAGTGGCAAGATATTGTAGGTTTGCTAAGAATTCATCATAGTACAAATCATTCAAATTAGATTTCACTTTTCTGTATTTTTGAAAAGTCAAATATAACTGATCCTGATCAGGTTCACAAGGAGACCAATCAGGATCATCTGAATGATCTATACCATCATGAAATAAATGAGAAGAAACAACCAGAGCTGGAACCTCATATCCCTTCAGCAATATCTCCGGTGTTATTGCAAATGGGATATTTGGATCCACCTCAGGGTCTCTCAATATTGATTTAAATGCTACTGGCCTTTTATTTATAAGCATGTTTGCTTCCCTAACTAATAAAGAAAACTCATCCTGCTCTAATATATTTTTTCCTTATAGCACTGTATATCTTATATTTTAACCTGATTTGACTAAAGATCAATAAACCTCCCAGAAAACGTAGCTTTACCAGGGGTATTGGTGAAAAACTCAAAACGTTTTATATTAATGGAGAGTAAGATTAATTTTTTAACATCTACATCATCAATAAAATGTTTTAAAATTTGCACTGAGCTTACTATACTACTTCCCTGGTCACTAACTATAAGTTGTGGAAATCAAAGTCAAACACATGAAATTGAAAGGCAGAGATAAAGCATTTATTATCTACATTCTTTACATAACAAGGGTTACAGCTCTAGTGATACTGTGCGAAGTTATAATTAATATGCTAAATCTCTCTACTACATGGATTTATTTTATATCTAAAAGTCTATGTGGTCAAGAAATATTTCTCTAATTGGAATTTGAGATGGATTTATTCTATAATCTTTGTAATTGGGTTCGATTAAATTTTTATGTTTTGCCGATACATTAATTTACATTTGATGCAGTCTTTAATGTTTTTCTTAATTACTGAATATGCTGTTGGAATATAAAACTCCTTTCTTATTATAGCTAGAAGTTTATATACACCTGCATGTTTCATTTTTACATGTAATTCTTTAATTATTATGTCTGTTAAAGAGTGATTTTTATGCAGCAAAATTGGATTTTTTTGATTAAAATCAGCATCTAAGTTTGCAAATTTACTCTTTACTCTAATTATATTGTTTTTATCAAGAAAAAGATTGAGTTGTGTGACCAAATTTGTTTCTTTATTATTTTTTGGGTTTATTAAATACTGATATGTTTCTGAAAAATTTTCTTGCTGATATTGCCTAAAAATGACATTACAACTTTCTTTATATGAGCATATTGCTTTAGGGTCACAATTGGAAAACAAAGTGGGGTTTTTCTCATGTACTCTAAATTTTAAATTATGAATAAATTTTCTTACAAAATGTGAAACTTTAAATAGTTTATTCAATGAAGAAAACCTATCTAATTTAAATAAGGGTACAAATGAAAAAGTTTGAATATTATAAATATTAAAATCTGTATTATTATTATATAAGGGATTTGGAACAGTGACTTTTAACCTTTCATTTTTGATATCTAATATAGGTCCATTTAAATAAAGTGAATTTTTTAATAAAACCTTATATGAAACACATCGAGTAACATAATCACTAGGATTCTGAGATCCTTCACAATGATGAAAAGTTATCGGGTGTTTTTCACATGCAGTTTCAATAAAATTCAGCTGATTATTTATAATGGTTCCTTTTCTTTCAATTTTGTTTAATTTTTAAACTTGATTTATAATCCAATTCAATGTTACCATTGAATCAGTATATAAATGTAATTTTATTTATTTTTAAAGGTGTGAAAGTATAAGTGTTAAATTGTCAAACATTTCTATTAGACATTGTACTCCAATTTTACAGCAAATAGCTCCAGAACTGGAATAGATCTGTTAGTATTTTGTTTGAAATTAATTTATTTTTTGCACATAAAAAATGCAGCTCACTACTATCTTTATTTTGTAAATATAAGACACTACCATAAATGTCTTTACTAGCATCAGTAAATGCTATAATATTATATGAAGAAGCATAATCCCCAATAAATCTTTTTAGTTCAGGTTTTTTGCTTTTATTATATTGTGAGCAAATATTTTTATATTCTTTTAGTAAATTACTATCTAATTTTTTGTCCCAAGTTAAATCTTTGTTTATTTTTGCTAGTTTATGACCCAAAAAATTTTGCGCTCTATTCTTCCCAGGAAAGCCTCAATATTTAGGGATCAAATAGACCATTTATAGTAGATAAAATAGATCTTAAAGTGTTTGCTTTGGGATCCATTTCATTATTTTTATATATACAAGGTATCACTATTGAGTATCCCATCATTCCCAATAGTTTTACGTGATCATTTATAGGCTCATCCACACTACTATTATTGTCTAACTCACTATAATTTAATTTTTTAAACTCTGGTGAATTACTATGAAATTGTTGCAAATTGAACCCATAATTGTTAAATATTACATGAGACCTATGATAAGCAAGAATAATTTCACTTTCAGAAGATGAAGAATAACCTAAGTTATCCATATAAGACAAGTTATACAACATCTTTCCTAAGTTCATATTCAAACTCATCACAAGTATGAACATGCAATATTAATATTATGTAAAGTGCTACCATGAGAATGGAAGGGCTACATCTAATACCAAACGGAAGTCGCATTAATTTATAAGAAACAATACTAAAATCATTTTCTTTTATATTTTTGAACCACAAAAAATGGAATCTTTCAGTATCCTCAAAAGGCAATTTAATATTGAGAAAGGCTCTCTCCAAATCGAATACCAGCAGATACTGATTGAACCTTAGTAATGTTAATGCTATATCTAATCTATTATTTAAATTAGGTCCTGGTAAGCTAACATTATTATGTGATAAATTAGTTTTTTGGGTTTTATCGCATAGGTTCGACAAATATACAATTCGGCATTTTGTCGTTTCTACATGATCTCTGAAAACTGCATTATGAGCTAAAAATGAAACTTTATTATTATTTTTTACTGTATTTATTTCAACAGGTTGAATGATACCTTGGTTAAGTTGGTCAAATATGACATTATCGTACGCTTCTAATTTAAGAGGCTCTTTTTTATATTTTTTAAGTATTGATTTCAATACAGAATTAGCCAAATAAAAATTATTTGGCAAAAATTTTATTAATTTATTATTCCATAAACAAGGCATTATCAATCGACCTGTCTCCATATCTACATGTGTATTTGTAATTAAGTATTTTATAAGTTCCATATCTAACTCTGAGAATTTTTTAGGACATTCAAAACTATCATAATTTAATAAATCATTTAAATTTTTATTTACTAGATCATCATCCAATTCTATGCTAGTATTATTATTTTGAGCTAGAGATGAGATAGAGTAATCCATTTCTAGTCATTCCATCTTATTTTCTATTTTGACATTTTTTGCGAGCAAATCAGCTTGTTCTGTGAATTTCTTTATATACTTCAAATATGGCAAATTTTTTATTAATTTATTCAAGTCCCCAGCTAATAAGATTCCTAAAGAAGTGTAATATAACAATGAACTGTTGTTTGTTAAACCAATGAACATGCATTTATTGGTATTATGTGGGCTCCATTCACACCTAATAGTATATGGATTTCCTTATTATTCTTATTTCTTAAGTGCTTATCAGCTAAAGGTATTTTATGTTCCTCAAATGCTTTTACAATTTGAGGGGAAGGTATATTCACTCTGGTTTGTATTGAAGGGACTACAGCTGCAACAATACTGTTATTTTTTATTATTTATTATATCATTATCTAACTCTGAAATTTCATGTAATATTTGCTTTCATTGAAACCCTTTACATTAAGCATTATTTCAGACTGTACAAGTTTATATTTAATTTTTTGTGCTACTGTTTGAGATATAAATTTATTTCAGACCCAGAATCATATAAAACCGGCGCCAAGTCTTTGGTTGTTATTTTTTATTTATTACAATCGTACTAAGTAGGTAGGAAGAGTTATGTTTTGACTGCTTGTTACATTTAGAGACTTAATAATACAACACATTGCTACTTGGCGTCGCAGGATGGTTAGCTACAGGGTGTAACATTAGTTCAACACATTGGTTGATGTTTCTGCCCTTGTGTATTATTTTTTTTTTTTATTGTTTTTGGTTTTGATTGGATTAGGTCCACTTCGTTTTTTAATACATAAAAATGCTGAGTGTAAATTATTACAATATTCATACATTTAAGGTTCTAATACGAACTTACAAGTTTTCAATTTTAATGATTTTTAAGTACCCACATTTAATTACAAACTCCCCAATTCTTTAATTTTTTGCAATTTTGGATTCAGGTGTTTTGAAAGTTGGGCAACTATACAATTTATGGTCACATACATCTGATGTTTGCCAATGTCTGACAAAATGGAACAACCCACTTTTGTGTTTCAGGTTTGTTTTTTGTTTTTGATTTCACATTCAATGTTAGTAGCTAAAGGTACTGTTTTTTTCTCAACTTGTGATGTTGTTTTAGTGTATGTATTTGCATTTGATTTTGTATTTACTAACCCACTCTTACCTATTCTATTTATGAACTCAAATGCATTATTTAAAAATTCATCTTTAAATTTAATAATGATAATTGTAATGTTGATAATATTGGTGTTTGATATTGTTCTGACAAACTATTCCACAAAAAGTATTGACAAATCACCTTACTATTTATTTTTAAACTATCTATTTGGCTTTCTATTAATTTAGCTTCACTGATCCATGTGTAAAAGTCATTATTTAATTTTAATTTTATGATTTTTTCTATTACTGAAAATTGTTGCAAGGTTTTATTGCTGAAAGCGGTTTTAAGCAAATTTTTTGCCATATCATAATCCATATCTGCCATAGGGCTTTTTTGTATTAAAATTTTAGCTGGACCTTTGAGTTGTTTCATTAGACAAGAATGTCTAGCAAATTTATTGTATTTCTCCCTATCCATTATTTCTTCAAAGTTTTTTATGAACCTATCAAAGTCTTCAGGCTTCCCATCAAATTCAGGGAGCTGGAGTTCGGGTCTTTTTAAACCAGAGAAACCAGTTTCAATATGAGCATTATTTGAGGAAATATTTTGTACAGGGCTTATTTTATTTTCAATTTCACTTATGAGAGATGAGATGCCAAAGGCATAGTACTCATTTTTTTCACAAATTTTATCTGCGTTTTCAAATGTGAATTCTTGACAGTCAGCGTAAATATTTATTATTTTATTGTCCAACTCTGTAACTTCTTTTAGTTTTGTTTTTAAATTTAAGATAACACCCTTTAACTCATTAGATGTATATAAATCTATATCAGCTGTTATTTTATTTATCAATTTGGTAATAATGGACCTCTTGGTTCCTCTTTGTTTAACGAGAGTCAAAACTTGTTGAAATAATGAGGTTGGGGTTGCCCCGTCACTAATTATTTCTTCAACAAATTTCGTTAACTCTACATTTGGTCCACTACATCCAATATTAAAAAAGTAACCTATCTTAAATGTTTTAAAATTTTTTTTTTTTTCTTACTTTTTTTTTATTATATATACGGTATTTTGTCATTCTCGATAGGCCTCGGGCTTCAACTTATATATATATTTTTAGCTTTTTTATTAATAATCGTCAATAACTATATATGTATACACATATACATACATAGATACACAACCGTGATGTTTTTTGTTATAATATGTTGTCAGTCCTCGATAGGCCTATGTGGCTTCAACTCAAATATTTTTAATAAATATTATTAAATATATATTTTATTATATTTTATTTTTTTTTTTTTTTTTATTTTTTTTTTTTTTTTTTTTTTTTATATGAGACCCTATTTTATTTATTATTAAATTACCAATGTTTATAGTTTTAATACAGTAATAGGCCCTATATATTTTTCTAAGAGCCATATACCAGACAGAAGCGAACTCTGCAATACTTGGCGTGAAGACCATCCTGTCCAGCTGCGCCAATAACAGCAAAATTTATTGCATAAAAAACTAATGCAAGAAAATAATTAGAGAAGGGGAGAATCAAAAAAATTTTATTTTAAAAATTTACGTATATAAAATTTAAATGTATAAATATTACACTGAATTTTAAGGGAGAAATTTTTATATAAGGTGGAAATGAAACTCTTCTCCTCTAACTTGCTGATTTCCTTCTTTCTGTTGACCAAATTGCTTCCTATTATTGCCAAATCCAGAGCCAATCCTTTTCTGAAAGGATAGGATTTTATAGGCTCTTCTATATTATTATTATTATTATTATTATTATTATTATTATTATTATTATTATTATTATTATTATTATTATTATTATTATTCTTAAAAATGAAATTCAAATCTATTCATTTATTCAATCTGTAGTAACTTAAAGCAAATTGGTTAAATTTAAAATAGTTAGATCCCCTTTCACCCTCTAATTCATTTATACAAATGAATGTGAGACCAAGATTGGATTAGTCAGCATACAAAACCCAAGTCTTTAAAAAATGATCTCACCTTTGTTGGAAGTTTCCAAGTAGGAAACTGAATTGTACTTCTGTATGGATAAAGATGGTCAAACAAAAAATAATAAGGCCCTCTTCTAGGCTGGCCTGTTGTATGAATCTACTTGGCCTTCTTCACTGCATGAAGTAGTATGTCTTAGGCCAGATTTTCTTATGGTATTAGTTTATGTGGCTTATTAATTATTATTTTTATGTATCAGGGCCTACTGACTTGTTGATATTCTTTAATGAATAGGTTTTTATTGCCTAAATAGGCCTCAGTCCCCCCCCCCCCCCCCTGAGCCAAAGAACACGAAGTTCTTGCTCCTTTAAGATGTTATAAAAGGTCTGGCACTCTGCCAATCCTAATTTTTATTGCAAATCACTTTCTTGCATCATTTTTTGCAGATCTAAGCATGACTTCGAGCTTTGCGGAGGCTACATTTTTATTGTAACAACAAGAGTGTTGAAATGGGATCAAAATAAATTTTTTAAATTGTTCACTAAAAAATTATTTTTATATATAATTGTATTTTCATTAATGTTTTATAACAAGAATAAATAAATTAAATTATTATATTAATTGTTATTATTTTTAAGTCATTATTTCAAATCTTCAACTTCCAGTGGCATAATAATAAAATAATAAAACCAAAAATAACAAAAAAATATATAAATATATAAATAAACATATATATTATATAAGGTATATTCATACATATATAATATATATTTTGACAAGACTGTGCTCCTGGCCTTGAAGGTATTTTTCCAAGATTAAGGCATATTTCTACTCAACAGCCTTGTCTTTCTGCTCGCCTTTATAACAGGGTGTGTGGATGATCTTCCTCATGTTGGTGACAGCTTATATTCGTCCCAATTCCGAATCTGGAAGACCCCAACTTCTACTGACAACATCGATCAATCTCCTTAACTTGCAATACACACATTTGATGGAGAAAATGATGGCTTCCCGTCTCTTTGCTACATAGGAACAGCTACACTCATTTTAATGACCATCAATTTTGCAGTTTTCGTTATCACCGCTCTTACTCGGACCCTCTCCTTTGTCTTGGATCATGATGCTGCTAATACTCTAGCTTCTCATAAATTGACCCTGGTCATTTTCTTTAACCTAGAAAATGCATAGGATTATATGGAGGGTGGGGATTTGCTCCACTTCCCGGGGCCTTCTGGGACATCTTCCCTCTTTTACAAGCCCAGATTTCAGATCCGGGCGGTGCACTCTCCAGACATTATAGTCATGGAAGAAGGGGTCCGGCCAAGGCAGGGTATTGAGAGAGTTACTTTTCGCCAATAGGCCTTCAACGGAGTGCGTCGATATTTCCAACTCGATCCTTTGTTCACTCTATGTGGATGGTCTTGCACTGTGTCAAAACTCCTTTGTATGGTGCGTCAGCTTGAACTAGCCATCGACATAGTAATGTTTTGGTTGTAGTGCGCGTGTTTTCATATTCTCCACTTTAAAATGAAAGCGGTGGCCCTCTCCGGAGAAATCCCGTTGCAGGAGAACGAATACAGTCCCTATATTACACGTTTATGGCCCCACATCCAAGTAGAGCCAACGTAAGCTTTTGGTTATCATTGAGGCGCCTGACATACGCCCTCACATTAACCAACTTTAAATAGATGTCTCTGATACTGCGACTCTGTACGTCGCCTCACATCTAAGACGTAGGGTGCGGACGGGAAGACTGCTGCACCTCTAGATCATGCTCGTAAGGGTTAAGAGTTGGATTATGGCTGTGCCATTATGGGCAACTCATCGATCTTTTGACCCTCCTGACCCTATAAGAAAGAGGGTCTAACGCATTGCAATAGGTGCATTTCGATCGTTGCCGAAGGAGAGTCTGAAGGTGGAGACAAATGATGCCCTTGACCCCGCAGGCGAGAGAAATCTTAATGTGCCCCCTATATTCCTCGTTGTCATGCCTTTCTTAGCCATTGTCCGCCTTTAATTAAGAGTTTCAACGACCACAATGCGTGCTCAATTGGCCGTTTCATCGAGTTGACTAATTTTATATTTAATTTTCCTATGCCGTCTCTCGATCGGGTGTTGCTTTATACTTTCCACTGTCTATTTCGAAATACAGTCTTTATTCAAAGCTGAAGCACATCCGGCGAAGTTGAAGGATTCGTTTATGTCCCATAAAGAGATCCACAAAGACTCAACACCTGTCTACGCTGATGGCTCCAAGATGGATGGAGGAGTGGGAGAATAGCCATCTTTGATCTCGCCATTTCCCACATCGCTCTCTACGTCCATCTCGGCTGAGCTGATAACGTTGGTCATGGCTGTGGACAGAATTAGCAATATCTTTCCAGACAGTGATTATATCTTCTTGGACCCTAGAAACGCTCACTTGGCACTGCTCGACCGGTCAAAAAAAAATCCTTTGTTTTCATCTGTCCAAAAGTCCATCAGCTCAGACATGTTCGGCAGAGGATTCTCGTGACGCCAAGCAGCGGAATATTAAACCTCTCATAAGTCACAGGACATTCTCTTGCAAACAGAGTCTCCGACAAGAGGTGATTCTCGCCAGTTTACGAATTGGACCACCAATCTCACGCATGACTTTCACATGGTAAGAGAGGACACCCCCATCTTGTCCTGTTTATTCTTCATGTGATTCTCTTACTATCGCCCATATATTTGTGTGTTGGAATGCCATCTCGGCCATCCGACGAAAGTTCTTCCTTGACAGACTTACCATTCCTTTCCTGAGCACATCCTTATAAAATATAGACCTCTAGTGCCGTTTTTTCCCGTTTTGTGTAGGGACTTTCCCTGTTGTTAGTACAAGTGCAAAAAGTACATAATTCATTGTAAAATCTCTTTTATTAAGGGCGGAGGTTGGGGAAAGAGGTTGGTGGGGCGCATTTGAGTTGGGTCCCCGTCCCGCACCCGGGTAACACCATTATATTAATATATTGTAGCTAAAACTCCAAATATATTAGGCATATAATATATATTATATAATATATATATATTATATATATATATATATTTATATATAGTATACATATATATATATATATATATATCAAACATCCGCATCCGACGATATTAAAATAAAACATCCGCATCCGCAGATGCAAAAAAAAAAAATGACATCTGCTGCATCACTAATGTGCAATAGCAACTTTTTAAATTCAAGATACAAAACCAAATTTCTTGAACGCACGTGTTGTCACAGAGAGTTAAAATTAATTTAGGATGCCTATGTGATGATGCTGCTAAAGGCAGAAATATCACAAGCCAATAAAAACAACAAGATCAACGAAACATCACGTAATTACGCATCTGTTAGCGATATTATTGCTGAATTCATGAATTTTCTTTTGGCTTTTAACAACGATGAAGAGTCTTGTTCAGAGGTGTCAAAAGACACTCAATCATTGATCGAAGAATATCAAAAAGCCGAAAAGCTTGGAATCGATAAAGATCCACTGGTTTGGTGGCGTGATAATTGTAAAAGTTTTCCACATTTTGCGGAAGTCGCCAGGGAATTCTTAGCATGCCCTTCAAAAAGTGTAGCTAGTGAGTGTTTTTCAGTGGTCAAGATCACATTTACGACGAAAAGAAAAGCATACTATCCCTAAATAGGCTCAGATCGAAGCTTTTGTTTTTGAAGCATAATTTGAGAATTATTAATTTTAAGCATTAATATATATAAGCCGCCATTTTTCAAAATGGTGGAGTTGAGGAAGAGGTGGTGGGTTGGCAAAAAGAATTCGGTCCAAGTGTCCTGCAACTCTCGTAACAGTATATATATATATATACTATATATAATATATATATATATATATTATATATATTATATATATATATATATATATATATATATATATATATATATAATATATATATATAAGTATATATTAATTTATATATATATAGTACATATATATATATTATATATATATATATATATTAATATAGTATTATAAATATATATATATATATATATATATATATATATATATATATATATATATATATGCATACCTGTGACTAAAAACTCAAAAATACTTAACTATCCTCTATCTGCACCGCAATCCGCGGATCGTGGATTTTAACTATCGCGCATCCGCATCCGCGGATAGTGAAAATCACTATCCGCTCCCCCCTGCATATAAATATATATATATATATATATATATATTATATATATATATATATATATATATATTATATATTTATATAATACTAAATATTATATATATATATTATATAAAATACCTATATAATGCGCTTGAAAAAAGCGGTCAATTAAAATGAATTATATTAATATAATATGCCAGGAAATGCTCTAAATTTGTCGGCTCAATTTGCGAGGACATTGATCATTATTATTATATAAGTTTCATGATTTTCAGCCAATCAAATTTCGCAAAAAAATGTATAGTAATATAACATACAAAACTCATCTCTAAGTTTGTCGCTGCATCCCTATTTAAGCTAGTTTGTTTCATGCAATAAAGCATCGGAACTTTAAAGTTTCGTTCAAACTTCGGACTTCGGAAATATAATAAATTAATATATATATATATATATATATTATATATATAATATATTATATATATATATATATATAATTATATATATATAAATATAAAGTATATATATCTTTCTTCTTTCTTTACCTACCTCTTCTTCCCAAGACTGGGAGTAAGGTGCGCTACAAACATCGGAAAAGAAAAAGCAGTAGGGAATAATGACAATATGTCGAAAAGAAAGCCCCAGCCTTACCGCCCCTCTGTACCATTTAATTAGTGAGAACTCGCACAGACAGAAAATCCACCTAGAGCTTCATGGGACCCGCGACGGGCCCTCACTATGGTAAATCGTCATGTAAGGGTTCATCCCTTGCCCAGGTGGGACACAACCATGCCCCCATACAAAACCCGCCATTCTCTCCTATCATGCACCTTTTATTCTCGCCTCTGCAACTCACATTTCCTCTCTTCAGACATTCGTTCCCGACATCGATCCACTTTTCTCGGTCTCCCAGCCGGTCGGTTCCACACACTCACCACTATACATCCGCTTAACCAACCGACTATCTTCATCCTTTCCACATGACCAAACCATGCTCGAACGTATTTTCATTTCTTCTCTCATTTACCCCTTTCTTCACAACACACAACTCTCTAATAAGTTTATTTCCTGATTTTATTAATTCTTCTCACACCGAGCTGCTCCTAAGCTTGTCCATCTGAAACACATTGAACTTTAGGATATAGTACTTCTTATTCCAGACCATAGTCTCACTACCATAACAATACACACAGTAACAAATACCTCCTGTAAGATCGCTAGCGGCAACTCAAGACTTAGTCCTTTACAATTCACCAACGATTTAATTGCACCAGCAACCTTCCTGCCGTTCACAACTTCCTCTACACTCTGCATCATCCGTTCCACTTTCATCCAACATATATCCTAATATTTAAACTCAGCCACTTGCTCCAGCTGCTCACCATCCAACATAATCTCACACCGAGGACTGTCCTCAACTCACATACTAACCTTACTCTTTATCTACGTTTAATTTGCAAACCCCTCCTTTTACACATTCCTGCAAATCTCTCTACCAATCCTCTCAACTCTCTTCAGATTCGCCCACAGAACAAATCATCCGCATATAATAGGTAGGGTACCTCCACTCATCTCCATTTCTCATCATTCCTAACACCATTTCCTGCCATCCCCCACCTCGCAATTCTTTCATACCCCATCCATATCCAAATTGAATAACAAGGAGACATAACACAACCCTGTCTCACTCCGCTATTAATCCTAAACCAATCACCATTGACACCATTTATTCTTACACACGCTTCACTATCGTCATACATACTTTTGATTCCATTCAGAAGCCTATCATAATAACCATAATAATCATAATACTGCCATAAAAGCTTCCTATTAATCATATAATACGCCTGTTTGCAAATCCATAAACCTAAATATAATTTATTCTTCTTCTCCTCATTTTCTCAATCTTTGTTTCAATGTCAAGATTTGATCCACACATCCTCTACCACTCCTAAACGCACCTTGTTCTTTCACCCATCAGTCCTTTCAGTCACTGCGAACGCACTCTTTTCGACCAAACTGCCAGATATACCTTCCTACACACTCAATAAACTTATTCCCTATAATTTCTACAGTTTCCCCTTTTCTCCCTTTACCCTTTTACAAGGGTACTATTACCGCGCTCTCCTCCAATCCCTTTTAACTATACCCTCCATAACGCTTTATTACACAACTTCAAATCCAATCAATCACCATCTCGCCTCCGTTCTTGATCATTTCACCAGTAATTTCATCTATACCTGCAGATTTACCATTCTTCAACTTTCTCACTCTACCCATTCCCTCCTCTCCTTACTAATAACCTCATCCCAAAAATACCTAATTCCTTCTTGTACCATCAAACCCTCACACATTCACTAACACCTCATCTTACTTTTAATATTAATATATATATTTATATAATATATATATATATATATATATATATATATATATTGTATTTATATATATAGTAGTATATATATATATATATATATAATATATATATATATATATAATATAGTATATAATATATATATATATTATAATTTTTACACTGATTTTAGAAATGATACAAGTTAAGCCATGCTTCTAAGATATGCTAACTTTAGGTAAAAAAAAAATGCCTTTGTTCCTCTTCAAGGCGCGGCTTATGCGCGGAGAATGGCTGTGCTCCTATGCTTAGTCCGCCTTTATTTAAAATTGTTGCACCTTGCGCCTTTGGACTACAAATTGATAAGCGCGCCATAGGCGGCAACGCCGCAGCTTTGAATTTATATATCTATATATATATATATATATATATATTATATTTAGTTATAGTATATATATTTATATATTATATATATATATATATATATTATATATATATATATAGTATATATTATATAGTATATATATATTATATATATATATATATATATATATAATATATATATATATATATATATATATATATATATATATATATATATATATATTATATTATATATATATATATTATATATTTTTTTATGTTTATATATATAATATATATATATATATAATATATTATATATACTATTATATATATATATATAGTAGTCTGCGACCAGCCCTCTAGCAGGGGGGTGATGTTGCCAGTTTACAACTACGATATTTTTACATTTTTAGCGACAGCAATTAATTACAGTACTGCTGGCAACCTGGCAGATTCTTCGCTTGGATGATGCAACTGCGTCATCGGCCTAACTTCTAAAAACTGTTATGTGGTAGAAAGCACGGTCTTGCAGTGAGGAGAATTTGTATCATAAATTATTGCTAACACCTTTATTTAAGTGTTTTCAAGGTACGTTAAAGGTAATATATATCTATATATATATGCCTATATTTTAATTCGCATTTGTGGCTAGTGAGCATGTAGTTTAGCTATGAATGTAATATAGTGTGGTGATAGCTAGTTTTATGAATCCAAATATGCGGAAGCCTCCCATGTAATAAATGGAAGTCTTTTGCATATTTCATGCTGCGGCGTCGCAAGGGAATCTATGTGCAAATTTCCCTAGGATTCATAAAACTTAGCATGGTGTGGGTATAGCGCTACCTTGGCCTCCATACCATGCTTACATGTGGCTACATATTTGCATGTATTAGAATAGCAACTGCTATTCTTTCATATGTATAATGTGTGGCTGAATACATACAAGTACATACTAGTGAGTTGTATTCCAAATGATGTCTTGAACATCATTTGAGGTGCAAACACTAGTATGGAAATCTTTAATGTCGTAGTATCTTATATGACAATGAATATTTACAAATATTCATTGTTATATTAGGTAGTACTATTGTGGCATTTCTCACATGCCTCACATAATATGGTTGGCAATTTTCTGAGGACACAGTGCTCAGAAGGATGTGAATCATATCATTGTGAATCACTGTACCATAATATGGTTTATTCTCATGAATATTAATTTATTCATGGGAATGCTCATATTATGGGCACCATTAAAATGTACCATAATGTGCTGTATTCTCATGAATATTAATTTATTCATGAGAGTGCTCACATATGTGCATCACTAAAATGCACCACCTTTTAAATATTCATACCAAGCTTATCATTATTATTTCATTACAGGGCTTGGTTTCGGTGGACTTCCATTTTGTATCTTCAGTACCAATTTTGGTTGACTCTCATAAAGAATTATTTTTCTGGAAGTTGGCTTCTTTTCACCTACAACTTGTGTTAATAATTGCAACTGCCAATCAAGCAATTACACTCTTATTAAGCACCTTTATTCTCGCCTCTGTCAAACTCACATTTTTCTCCTACAGACATTCGTTTACTGACTCAATCCACTTTTTCTTCGGTCTCCCAGCCGGTCCGGTTCCCAAACACACTCACCACGATACCATCCGGCTTAAGCCAACCGACTATCATTCATCCTTTCCACATGACCCAACAACCATCTCACGATACTTTTCATTATTCTCTCATTACCCTTTCTCACACCACAAACTCTCTAATACGTTCATTGCCTCATTGTATTCAATTTCTCTCCACACATAACTCGCCCTTTAAGATTGCCATCTGAAACCAACATTGAATAGATCTATACTTCTATCCAAGGACCATTAGTCTCACTACTATTACAAATAACACAGGTAACCACATACCCCTCATGTAAAGACCCTAGGCGCACTGCAAGACTTAGGTCCCTGTACAGTTCACCAACGATTTAATTGCACCAGCCATCTTACTGCCATTCACAACTTTCCTACATACACTCTGCATTCATCCGTTCCCTTCTCATCAACATATACAATAATTATTTTAAAACTCGGACCACTTGTTCCAGCTGCTCACCATTTAACATAACTTTACACTGAGGACTGTCCTGCATCACAAACCAGAAAACTGTACTGCTTATCTACGTTTACTTTCAAACCCTCCTTTTACACACACCCTGCCAAACTCTCTACCAATCCTCTCAAAAACTCTCTTCAGAGATCCGCCACACAAAAACCAAATCATCCGCATATAATAGGTAGGGCACCTCCACTCATCTCCATCATTCTCCATCATTCTAACACCAGTTCCTGCCACCCCACCTCTAATTCTTTCTAACCCATCCATATTACAAATTGAATTTAACCAAGGAGGACATAAACACAACCCTAACGCTCACTTCCGCTATTAATTCTAAAACCCAATCACTTTTGACCCATTGTATCTTACACACCCCTCACTATCATCATAACATACTTTTCATTTCATTCAGAAACGCCCACCACCAACACCATATATAAACTAACACCGGCCCATAGGAGCTTCCATATAACCCTATCATAACGCTGTTGCAAATCCATAAAACCTAAATACATTTATTCTTCTTCTCCCTCATTTTCTCAATCATTTGTTTCAATGTAAAGATTTGATCCACACATAGTCTACCACTCCTAAACGCACCTTGTTCTTGCACCCAATCAAGCCTTTCAGTTCACTCGACCGCACTCTTCGACCAAAATAGTCAGCATATATCTTCCCTACAACACTCAATAAACTAATTCCCCTATTAATTTCTACAGTTCCCTTAATCTCCCTTACCTTTATATAAGGTACTATTACTGTTCTCCTCCAATCCCTCGGAACTATACCCTCCATAAACGCTTATTACACAATTCCAAATCCCAATCAAATCACCATCTGCCGCTCCGTTTTAACATTTGCCCCCAAAAATTTCAGTCCATACCTTGCAGATACCATTCTTCAAAACTTTATCACTCTACCCATTACCTCCTCCTTGCTAATGACCTCATCCCCAAACTACCTATTCTTTCTTGCATAATCAAACCCACACACATTCACTATCACCTCTTCATTATTGCTAATATTATACAGATTTTCGAAGTGTTCTTTCCACACTCCCCGTACATCCATTTCATCAGGTACAAAAACACCATCCCTATTCATTATTCTAAGCAGGTTCTCCCTTATTTCTCAGTTCTTAAACCTTTCGCGCTCCTTTCAGAAAGAGCTTCCATTCCCTTGTAAGTCCCCATCGTCCTTCTTCCAAACTGTTGCATTTTACCTCTTGTTTTCTCCTAGTATGCACCTTTTTGGTATTTCTTTTTTCCTCCTTATATAAATTTCCAAACATCGTTCTTCTAAAACTTTCCGGAGTGTGCTGTTTGTTACATACTCGAAGACGCTTCTTCTTTACTTTAAGACACTTGCATTTGCTTCTTCAGTAAACACCACTATTCACATTTCTGCTCCTACTTTAGCACATCCCACATACCTTCTTTTGCACTTGGCTAACAATTTGCCTTCCTTCAGCTGCTCCAGATTTGTTCAGGTTTCAACTTTTACAATTCTAGTGATTTTACTTGCGAGCGCCTCTTAGCACACTTATCCTTATTACCTTGCTCACTCAACTTCCTCACTCTTAAATTTACCCACTTCCTTCCGTATCACCTTGCCTCTCCATCCAAGCCCCCACTAACTTTAATTTTACATAGAACAAACATAATGATCCGATAATCCATTCCTAACCCCTGCACTGATTTAACATCCAACACAGCATACCTCAACATCTCCTTCTCACCAACACAAAATCAATCATTATTTTCACTTCGATACCATCATACCCTACACCATTTCTCTAGTATACTTATGGAATACTTCTTTGGTTTAAAGAAAGTTTCTGCACACATGCCTCTCTCCATCAACAGAAATCAATCACCTTCGTACCATTCTTATTTTCTCCCGACACCCCAAAAACCAACCTGCTTATACCATGCCCTTTTTGATCACCTATCCAACCATTCAAGTTCCCAACCAACTACCAATCTGAAGCTCCTACTAACTCCATCCAAAACATCATTCAGTTATCCCAAAAAATCGTACCCTTCAACGTTTCCCTCAGATGGACCAACGTCACAACCACACATACTTAACTTTTCAAAACTTAAATTTAACCATTATGAATCCTAGACTCACACACCAAAGTCTACAATAGCCCTGCTACCACAAGTCACTCATCAAAAGTGCAACTCCTTCTCTCCCCTTTCACCTTCCACACCAAGCACCACACACATTCCACACCACACCACACATTTTCACCGTTTCCTTTTCATCTTTCGTTTCAGTCACAGCGAGCAAATCAAATTGGCCCTTTTTAAATATATCCATACCCCTCTCTCTCAACATTTATCTTCTTCTGACCTTTCCCAGTACCAGTAAGATTCCATACGATTTTTCGCCGAAAGATAGAGGCCGTTTACGGCGATCACGGACCTTCATCCGGCCTGGCATTAGGCATTCCTATTAAAAGATAAGTGGTAGTGGGCAGCCAACCCGACCTTCCACCGTCCCTTTAGTCGCCTTCACGACACGCAGGACATACATGGGGGCAATCATTTCGCCCCCAAAATAGGTATATGAGTAGTAGGGATGTCTGTAAGGTGTTATCTAGAAGAGTTGTGTGTAATATAAGTATGTGATATGATATGTGGATAAATGGTGGTCAGCAATATGTTGCTGGAGGATGAGTGTGGTACAAAAATATGAATGCAAAAAGAGAAAAAGGCGCACCATTAAAAATGCGAGGTAATGTAAACGCTTCGAGTATGCGTGTTCTCTCCCTCTTTAATAATAATAATAATAATAATAATAATAATAATAATAATAATAATAATAATAATAATAAAATAATAATAATAATAATAATAATACTGGGGAATAAATTTTTGTTGACTTGTATTTAAGACTTGTTTGTTATGTAGTTTTTTGCGCTGAAAAAAAAAAAAATATATTGGTGTTTGTATATAAGGTCGAATTTTGTCGCCATTCACTTGAAAATTAAAAAAATATAAAAATATTTTTCTACCATTTCATGAATGAAAAATCGCAATATCTTTTTATTATTTGTCCTATCAATTTGAAAATTTTATAGCATGTATATTTGGGCATGATACATGCATTTTATTTACATTATCTGTTTGTATACCCAACCGTTTGTCTTTGTTCATGGAAAAAATCATTTATTTGTACAATTTTTCCATGTTGACATGTCAAGTGTCAAAACTGGACGTGACAGACAAAAACCAATACGATTTTTCAATTCAGCACAACAAAATACATAAAGAACAAGTATGAGATGAGAGAGGAGAGAAATTTTTTGCCGAGTGATTCGTCTTTCGAAGGATGAAGAAGAACAATTGCATTTCAATGCCACACATTTTACAACTAAACTTATTAAACATTTAATTCTATTATTCAATGAAAGAAACCTTACAAAAGTAACTAAAAGAAATAGCTGTGCATGTAAAAAGTTTAAAAAAATTCGTACTTAGTACATTACAAGCTTGATTAAAGAGTTCTGGTGAATAGGACCTATCGTCAGCACAAACGGCATTACAAAATTCGGCTTCTTTGCTTAGGTGAATATAAATTGTACAGATATCACTTACAATATCGGCGGGCTTAAATTCGTATTTTTCCATATCTTTGACCTAAAACGAATTTCAAAAATTAATATGTAAATCAAAGAAGAATATTTAAAATCATTTTATACAACACATTAAATAATTAACAAAAATAAAATAAAAATAAAGACATACCTTTAAGTTACGCTGTTTTGGTCCAACAAGATGAGCTAAAAAGTGATTTAACATTGCTGACATTCTGTCTATTAAGGTTGGGTGTGTAAACATCCCTGAAATCTGTAACAATCATTATAGAAACATTATAAAACAAGAAATTATGAGTATTTGACAAACATTTACAACCAAATAGTAACAAATTTAAAGAGCATATAAAATGAATAGAAAAAGAAAGAAATCCATTACACTTCTAGAAATAAACTTACATTTATAGATCAACTCTTCATGCCTACAGATATCAATCCGATAAATGTAAAGAACCACTACTTACGTCTTTGGTGAGCCTCAAAAGCGTTTGAATAGTTCTAGAACCAAGCATGTTATGAAATCTAGCCAAGTATCCCATTTGACGCAAATTCTGTTCTCTTTCGGTTCTTTGTTCTTCTGTTAATCGATTCCACTCACCAGAATCCCTTTAATTAAACAAGTAAAATCATAAATAATTTGTTAATGTCATTTACACGAAAAGCATATATTGTTGTTATTTTGACTACTCATGATTAAACTACAACCTATACATTTGGAGAAAAAAAAATCATTTCAATTTAGATGTTTTTTTTTTTTAATTTATAATTTATGATGTACAAAACATTTTGTTCGTCACGTCTAGCGTGTATAACACAAATATTTTTAAATTTTTTTTAAATTAATTCAGGAAGACGAAAACTAATATATATATATGTAAAGGGTATTCTAATAAGGAAATTAATCGGATCGCAAGATGAATTTCTCGTCTTTTCTACGACGTTTGTACTGTGGTTGGTCTTAAAAAAATATAAAGATCTACTAATATGATATCACAAAATGCATGTTTAATGTTTTCCTTGCAAAACTGTGACTTAAGGTTACACTCTATGAATTAATAAACTTACTTGGCCGTTTGGTATTCCCTTATTTGAGACATATACGACAATCCTTCATCTAACAAGAAAATCGCATCATTCATCAAAAGGTTAACAAAACGAAGGAATAATGGTGGCTTAGACGACTCCATGCTTGATAAAGCGTAATTTGCTAATTCAATAAATTGTTTTCTATGGTCAGGAATGCTCCAAAGAAATTTCATTATCTCATACCTGTTTTGAATTAATGGTTGCATTAAAATCTCGAAACTACTAATAATTTCACATTTAAATAATAAACTGCAATTTAAATTAGGCAACCTGATGAGATGTATATTGCATTACCTGAATGAAAACCTAATAAAAGTTAAAATCACCCTGAATAAATTAACCAAATTAATCAAACCATAAAAAAAAAATTGAAAAGATTAGAAATATTTATTTGGAATAAAAGCTATAGTAAATT
>JABUQX010041571.1:27500-35000 GCA_015478945.1 Trachelipus rathkii
AACTATTATATATATAATAATATATTTCTATATAGTTATATATATATATAATATATATATATATAATATATAATATATATTATATAATTATATATATTATATATATATATATATATATAATCAGATGTCTTCTGATGTCACGAATTTCACGGTGAATGGAAACAGGTCCTTGAATATGATATTTAGTTGTACACTGACCCTCATCACTTGAACAGTGTTTGTGTTCAAAGGTGTAGTCATGGGACTTATAGCTTATATTTAACGCTGCTGGTTTATTTTAAAAACATGGTACATATGTTCTAATTATACATCAAATTTTTCTGCAAGGTATCCTAATACACCTCGTGACCCATCAAAAATGCGTATTGTATTGCATTCTGATAACGTACATGGTCACAAAATACGAGTATCGGCAGCTGTGAAAGAAAAATATGAGACTACATACTTCGATATAAAATTAAAGTATAATAGTATGATACCTATACTGGATTGAAATAAAACATTTATAGTCAACGTAGGACAATTTAAAATAAAGACTTCTGTCCCAATTAATCTAAAAATTTCATCAAAGATATGTGCTTTACCGATCAAGATCTTGATGAACGTTCAAGGCAGAGGTTGATCAAATATATTATAACAACAATAAGAAATGAGTATATCTGGAAAATTATGTCACATTTCCACCAGGAGATCACAGATGTTTGTGGGGGAGGTAAGAGCTTATTTATCTGACTATACTCATATTTGATATTTAAAATATAGTAAATATGCAACAAAACTATTTTTAAGTAAAACCTTTTTCATTTCCTGCAAATAAAGACGAATATATATAAATATAAATATATATATATATATATATATATATATATATATATTAATCATATTATATATATATATATATATATAATATATTATATATATATATTATATATATATATATATACTATACCATATAGCACCACTAACTTTAAAGCGACGTCGCTTTTACGTGCCGCTTTTTTACTCCCTTGCGATGTGCGACATCGTATTAGTAACATAATAATTACGTCCCTGGAATGTGGAAATGTCAGCTCTCAGCGACGTAACAGTGCGACATCACTGCGACGTCCTATGGTAACGTAGTATTTACGTACTCTTTCGACATCCCTGCAACGTTACGCGGTAACGTTGCATCGACATGAAAACGGGAACTTGACACTTTCCCTATATATATAATATAATATATATATATATATATATTATATATATATATATTATATATATATATATATAGTTATATATTTAATATATATATATATTGCCAGCCTCTAGAAGGCCACAACCATATCTCAAAACCTACACAGTACCGGTAAAGGAATACATGATGGAATCCTGGCAATTTACCGAGAAAAACTGTTTAAAAAGAAATTGAAAAAAAATCATATCTTGAAAACTACAAAAGCTAAAGTACGAAAAGTAAAATTTACATTTTTAAAATTTTGTTAAGAATTTTAGTTCAGAAAATGAAAAAATAAAAATTTAAAAATAAAATTGGCTATTTTTGGGGTGGTGCTGGGACATAGTTTTAAAGTATATTATTATTATATATATAAAATATAATATATTTATAATATATAATAATATATATATATATATATATATATAATATTATATATAATATATATTATGTATATATATATAATATTATTAATATCATAAGTATATTATTTATATTATATATATATATATATATATATATATATATATTATATATATATATATAAATATATATATATATATATATATATATATATATATATATATAATTATATCATAGAAGTTTGTACAATTACACGGCAATGTAGGGGCCTCGAGCCGACGGGAAACACAGGGGTGGGACGATTTCCATACCCCGTAGGTGAGGCGGAGGAACCCCGCGACACCCAAGTACCAAAGAGCGTGGGTTCCGGAAACCCTCCCCGGAGGGGAATTGGTCCACCCCGTAGTTCCCAGGAGGCCGAGAGACCCCCGACTACCTGCCATCGGTGCGAATTACCCTGGGGGTATTTCTTTAGTAAAAATAAAGCAAAATTTAATAGAGAGTTTTATTTTAACGAGTAACAATAAAAGGTCTCTAAATAGCTCCTAATCATATTAATATAATTATACCAATAATTTTTTATTTTTTATTTTTTTACATTTTTCTAACTAATATTTTACCAGGATTCCAAAATGTATTCCTTTTCGCTTATATTTTTTGATTTTTGATATATATATATATATATATATAGATATATATATATATACATTATATATATATATTTATATAATATATATAATATATTATATTATATATATTACTATATATATATATATCATTTACATTCTTCCGCACATAAATTGACCAGCCTTCTAGCAATGCATTCCTGTTCCCGGTTAGCTGTTTAGTTTTTGAGATATGAATTGTGGCTTTAAATTCGGGATGCTGACCATTATATATATATAATATATATTAATATATTATAATATATTATAATATATATTATATATATATATTTATATATATATATATATATATATATATATATAAAATCAATTCATTCAGTAGTATAAGCTCATTAATATTTATAAAATTCATTATTTTGTTTAAGATCCAAATATATCACCGATTCCAACAAAAAAGAAAGATCAGGTTCCTCAGCTTGGGCTAATATATATATATATACTATAGATAATATATATAATAGTATATATAATATATATAATATATATATATATTATATATATATATATATATAAATATATATATATACTATATATACTATAACTATACTATATATTATATATATATATAACTAATATTATATTATATGACAGGTTACATAGATTTAAATAAAAATATATTGCTGTGAAGGGTCTAATTATTGCAAAACCAAGTTTTCTTTTTCACTTTTATTAAATACAAATTCTTCTTTTTTCTTTCTTCGAATTTAAAAAAAATATATATTCCTTCGTGGCTTTTAACATGGCTTAATTTCGTCATAGCGTCGTGTTAGCTAGTGCGCCGAAACAATTTATATACTTTTTGACAACACACGTTAAATCTCGTTCTTGTATATATAATTATAAAATATAATTTATAATATATTATAAATATTATATATAGTATATATTATATATTATATATATAATATTTCTATATATATTGTGTATTTAAAAATTAGGCAACTGAGGTTCTCGTGAAGAACTAAAAAGGTTTTCATAGGTGTAACAAACAAATTCGATTATCTTTACTAAGAGATCGATTTTTAAGAATCTTTAATCAACTATTACAATAATATTATCGGAACCATAATAAACAGAAACACATAACTAATTCAAAAAAAAAAAATGAATTAGACACTGGCAGAGTCACCCAAACTCACTTTCGCTGGAAGCATACGTGACTGGAGTACATAATTAATATATATTATTAGTGTCCTCTTCAAATGTACGACATTTAAAAAAAATTAAAGTTAAATTACATATACAATTTCTTGTAGAAATCATGTATAAAAGTTTATAAACCAACAGAAAATGAAATGGAAAACTAAATATTATGAAAGAGTACAAAGAAATTTGGTTGAAAAAAGACAGTTTAATTGTGTTTTTAAAAAAGGATATTCATAGCCTGGCAGTGTCGCCGAAACATTTATAAAGTAGCGATTTTACGTCGCAAATACGTTGCATTTAGAACAAAACGTACATCACATAAGATGTAACAGCAATTTCACATATACGACGTATGTGTGATATGACGAGTGCGACGAACATTAACTTCTGTGATGTATCTGCAACAATCTGTGCTATATGGGTATATAATATATATAATTAATATATATTATATTTAATATTATATAATATATATATATATATATATATATATATATATAATATAATAATAATATATATACATATATTATATTATAGTTAATCATATATATATTATATATATAATATAATATACTATATTATATACCTTAATATAATATATTAAATATATATATATATATATATATATATTATAAAAAAGCAAATATTATATATATATATATAATATTATATATATATATATTATATAATATAAAGGCAAACTCATATATTATAGTATATAGTTATATATAACTATATATATTAAATAATAATATATTATATATACTATTATATATATTATATATTATATAATATTATATATAAATATTCAAATATATACTATATATATAATATAAATATTATATCATTATATATATAATTATTATTAATATATATATATATTATATATAATAAAAGACAAATATATTATAATATATATATATATATATATATATATATAATAATTATATATATAAGTATATATATATATATTATTATATATATTATATATAATATATATAATATATATATATATATATATATATATATATCATATTATATATATATATATTATATACTATTATATATATATATATACTATATATATACAGTATATATATATATATATATATATATATATATATATGATAAATATTATCCATATACAATAAAATTATCTAAGTAAAATGTATTTTTTTTCAGATAGGACTTGAAGCATTAAAGCAGTTTTCCGGGAAATATTTAAAAAACGGGTCGGGGGAATGGGAAAAGGGGGGGGGGCGGGACCTAATGATATTGCAGGGCGCACTCTCTTATTGATTAAAGCCCTTAGGTCAATTAAAACATTTTTTATTAAATAATTTAGATAATGAAAAAAACTTTCTACAAAAAAAAATATTCAGTTCAAAAAACAGCAATTCAATTCAAAAAAAATAAAGTAAAAAAGAAAAAGTAGATCACTTAATTAAAAAGAATAACGTAACAACTAAAACATATTTATGGCTTGGTTAGCGCTTGTCAATATTCTGCCTGTTTCGCACGTGTCGTTTCGCGCGGTTCTGCCATGTGACACGCGCGTAGGGCCTTGCGCGACCAACCTATTTAGTTAGTTGAACCATCGTTTACGAACATCATCAGTGCATTTGACAATTTGCTTGTAACATAATTAGACAAGTCTGAAAAGAAAGTTTTATTCGATAAGCCCATAAAGATAGAGCGTGCGAATCTACGTTTCCATCTTTCAGTTCCATTCTAACTCCATGCCGAGCCGGTCCTTGGACTTCCTATTCTTTCATCAAGCTATGTCACTCTGAAATTTATGAATCTTTTTCCTACTATGTTACCCCATCCTTGGGTCTCTTCGGACACCCCAGTAGGCTCCGGAAATCCTCAAAAATCGAGTTTGTTGCCGTCCTAAGCATGGGAAACACCTTATGAACTATATATGGCTTATCTCAAAGTACCTTCATCTCCGACTCCAAGCTCCGCTCAGTTCATCTGAAAAACTTGTGGAAATTTTAAGTCGTCCTGATTTCACATTCGGCCCACCAATGCTAGAAACCCATTAAGTGAATATTATGTCATATAAAATTATTAAGGAAATCACTGAACTATTATGTGACCTTTGATTTGGATTCCTAATGGTTTTTAAGAGTTCCAAACCTCTAAGAGCGCTACGACACATACCTAGAAGACTCTGATTGGAACAAGTTTTTCAAAATATACGGATTTTAGGAAAAATTTAAAGTCATGCGAACATTTGACTTTGAATTACGACTCTAACCTCTAAAAAAATGGCTTGCGCTGGCTCTGAAACACATACTGCTTTCTGTTTAAAGAGTTAAAATCTTCAACGGTAGAAATGTAGCATATATATATATATTATTAAATAATATATATAATATAATATATTATATATATCATATATAATATATATATATATATATATATATATATATCATATATATATATATCAGGGTTGGGAAAAACTCGGGGTTTGACCAGAAAATAAACAGCCCAGTTTTTTTTTTTTTTTTTTTTTTTTTATTATTTTTTGGAACAAATTTTTAGATTTCTAGTTTTGAGAAAAAAATAAAATAAATGAGTCAATAAATGTATTTAAATATTGAATGGGATTCAATTTATATGAGCTAAAATTAATAAATAGGTATAAAATTTACAAATTGAACATAAAATATGGTAACAGACATTGTCCAATTTCAATTGCTGAACGAATTCAGCTCCTAATTGGTGAAACTTGCAAAGGTAAATGTTATTGCTATTGTTACAGGATATTATTGGTAATGACATGACAGGACTTTCTTAAGCAAAGATAATATATTTAAAATTTATTTTATTGAAAACTTTGAATATTGCTCCATACATAGATTAAATAAAAGATTATCTACCAATAATAGTTAAGTAGTTCTAACCTAGAAACTAGGCAGGCTTGCACTGCATACCTCCCCAAAGAGCTGCCCACCAAACCACCAGGTCTGGGTTTTTATTTTTCATGGTAAAACCAGGGTAATATTGGGAGATTTTGGAAAAAAACAGTATATTTATAGTCACTTTATTAAAAAAAATGAGTATGGCACACTGTAGAAAATTTACAAGATTTTTAATATTTTGGTTTAGTTATAATTATCGATATAAATACTATGGATTCTATAAAAAATATATAAAATATAATTATATATATAATATATAATACATATAATATATATATGATATATACATATTATAATAAATTCAAAACTGTGAATCCGGCTAAGTTATGTATTATATATAATAAGAGCCTGAAAGTAAGTTTTTTAAAAGAACACAGCCCCGAGTGATTATTGCATATATATCTTAGTTTCAGACATGTCTTTCTGATTGTGAAGGTTAGCTTTCGTCTCTGGATCCTCTGTTCCGACCGGGTTTGTGAAGATAAAATTTTTTAATATTAATTCAATGATAAAAGTGTAAATTTAAATCAATGAAAATAGTAATTAAATTAATTAATTTGTTTTGTTAGGATTTTTTTGAAAAAAGATGTGGTGGTCAATAATGTGTAAGTGTGGGGTCTATTGAATATTTCGCCCTAGTAGTTTGGTTATACTTCGGGATTTTTTCTTAACATAGTGGATTCAATTATTTTGCTGTTGTAGGTTCAAGTACCTGTATATAGTGGTCGTCAATTATTAAGGTTAATTTTTGATTAAGATGTGATCTGTCTGTAAAGGTGAGGCCAGAAATTGTGAATCTTTTATGAGCTTCATTGTGTGTTTTTTACGATCTAAGGAATCATTTTGTTTCTCCAAATGTAGCAGAGTTACAGTTAAAACAGGGGATTTTGTATACACATTGGGAGATGGTTTGGAGTGTGTGTTGGAGTTTGAAAAATCCGTTTGAGAGAAAGTATTTAGAGGTGTAAGTTTTAAAGATCATGCAAATATCTTATGATAGAGGTGTAGGATACATAAGATCTTTGCCGAATCTTTAAACTTACCACCTCTAATACATCTTCTCTCAAAAGTTTTATAAAACAATATTTAATATATAATAATATATATAATAATATATATATATTTTATATATATATAAGGGTATACTATATTATAATTA
>JABUQX010041571.1:57500-60000 GCA_015478945.1 Trachelipus rathkii
ATTTATATATATACTTATAATATAATATATATTATATATTATTATATTATATATATATATATATATATATATCGGCACTGTTCAGTGCGGTACGGTGCGTTGTGGTTCGCTCTCTTTGTGGTGTGATGCTGTTAACATTACAAAAGAGATGTTGCTGTGGGTAAAGAATGAGGGTGGTGCGGTGCGGTGCGGTGCGCGGTGCGGAGCCGGTGCGGTGCGGTGCGGTGCGGTGCTGTGCTGGTGACGTCGTCTTTCGGTGGCGAAGCGGCGCGGTGGCGCAATTTATCAGATGCTCGGCCAACCCTATATATATATATATATATATATATTTATATATATATATCCCATATATATATTATATATATATTTATATATATATATATATTATATATATAATAGTATATATATATATATATATATATATATATAATATATATATATATATATATATTTATCTTAGATGTTTTCATTATCCCCTTTTAATGAGAATCTATGTATTTATAGTCATATATTTTTTTTGGATAATCTCTTTTATGTACACCTATGTTTATTTTCTTTTATATCCCTTAGGCACTTGGTGAAGTGAACGAATTTGGTTCTTCTGACTTTAAATTTAAGAAATACAAGGCTTTTTACTTACAATCTTCAGTAACCCATTGGAAGGTTAAAAGAACGAGAAATTATATATATATATATATATATATATTATATATATATATATATATATAATATTATATATATATATTATATATATATATATATAATATATATATATATACATATATTATATATTATATATATATATATATTATATATATATATATATAATATGATATATTATATATATACATGGGCGTAGGCAGGGGGGTGCAGGGGGGGCACTTGCCCCCCCTAAATCTGGCGAAATTAAAAAATTTATGAACCTTATATGTTTTGCCAGACGCGTTTTTAAGGGTTTGGTAGTAGAAAAACTGAAAAATTACATCAATCGATAGATAATGAAGTAGTAATTACTAATTACTAACGTATTATAATTATTTTTTCTAAAGTTTTGATGTGTTTTCGTTTTCATATTGAACTTTAAATTCACATAACTTTGTGGCTTTTATACCAGCTGGATTCTTCCTGACACTATTCCTCCGCTAGAACTTTCCAGAATAATCGATAGCATTTAGCGGCTGAAAAACTGTCAAATCAATCTCGGAAAGGCGTCCCGTTGAATACTTCAGCTGCAACAACACATTAAACAACAAATTGCAGAAAGATAAAAGAAACAATTACAGCAATTTGAAAGCCATAATTTTATATATATATATATAATATTATATATATATATAATTATATATATATATATTATATATATATAATATATATATTATATTATATATTATATATATATATATATATAATATATATTATATATATATATATAATTATATATATATATATATATATATATATATATATATATATCTCTCAACCTTTGCTCCCCTTATATAAAGTTCTGTCTACCCCCTGATATTCATATATATATATATATATATATATATATATAATATAATAATATATTATATATATATATATTATATTATATATATATATTATATTATATATATATATATATATATATATATATATATATATATATAGTGAAGTGTTTAAGTTAGTTTCCCCCAAACGAAAATATTTCTAGAATAAACCATAAAAGCAAAAGTAACAAATATCACAAAGTCTATTAAATTTAAAAATGACTTATTTTCCTTATTCAGATGTTAATAATTAAAAATTGTATATTAAAAATATTACATTTGTTATATTATATTATAAATATTATCAATATTTGATAAAAATATATATATTTTATAAAAACTTAGTTTTAAGCAATAATAATGAACTTTTAACAATAAACTCCATCTTGTGTTTATATTATGTTCAGAATGTGAAGGCAAACGCCATCTACCGAGAGCTTCGGCAATGTTTCATTTTATTATATTTACAAAAATCCATTTTTAGAAAAGTTAGACCATAAAATATAATTTTTTTTAAATGTATATAAAATATTATAATAGAAATAAAAATAAAAGTTATAAATTTGTCAAATGTAAATATTAATAATATTTGTATAAAAACTTGATTATTATTTATGTAAAATTTTTTATTATAACTTTGTACGACTTTTTCGTTAAAAATAAATAATCTGGTGTTTCGCTTTTGTCTTATTAGCCTTTAAAGAGATAATTCGTAGCGCTTTGCTACCACTAAGAGATAACTTGCTAATATAGAACAATAAGCTGAAATATCAGATCCGACCTACGAAGCCAGGAAGAAGAAGAAACTCTACAAGAAGTTGGACTCCCTCGTCTCTCTACTAGAAGTTGAACTGCCACGTCTCTCTACAAGAAGTTGGGCTGCCTCGTCTCTCCCCCGGAGTTGGACTACAAGATCTCCGACTGGCCCTACTTCTCTCCCTCTCTCTGAGCCTACCAAGAGGCTTAGAAAC
>JABUQX010041571.1:72500-75000 GCA_015478945.1 Trachelipus rathkii
TATATATATATATATATATATATATATATATATATATATTAAATATATTATATATATATATATATATATATATATATATATATATAATATATATATAGATATATATAATATATATATATATATATATATATAATATATATTATATATATATATATATAATATTTATATATATATATATATATATATATATATATATTATATATATATATATATATATATTATATATATATATACAAGTGAATGAAGAATAATTATTGACTCTGTAATATACTGCTATATAGACCGAATGCCCATAAAAAGAACTGAGTTTTTATTTATGATGATTTTGGGGACGAAAAAGTTTTGTCGTATATTATATAGAGGGGGGGTCGCCCCCGAGGGTCAACGTAAATATTGCGCTTACGCCCTGTTGCGGGATCTGAGCGAGCAAAGATTAGGCCTAAATCGAACACCTGGAGGTCAGACAGACCGAAGGTCTGTCTGACCGACAGACGCAGACCGAAGGTCTGTGTTTGTCTGTTTGTTTGTTTGTCTGTTTGTAATTATTTATTTTATTATTATTACATTATTATTATTATTATTTATTTATTATTATTATTATATTATTTTATTATTATTATTATTATTATTAATTATATTATTCTTATTATTATATTATTATTATTATTATGATTATTCTTATTAATTACGTCGAAGAAGTGATCCCGAAGGGATCACTTCTGAGTTGTTTTTTAACCCCTTCTGCGTCTCCTTCAGCATCTCCTTCAGGGACTTTTGCATCTCGCGGCACCACTCCGCACCGCTCCGCCCCGCACCGCATCGCACAGCTCCGCCTCCACCTTCGGTCCCAATTCCGCCGACAAAAACGACTCCGAAATGATACTTGAAATGCGAAGTAAATCAATAGTGTTAATGTAAAATTAACATTGAATTTGTGTAGAAGATATGTTTTGAAAAGTGTGAATAGGTGGTACGTTTTGTACGCTATGTCTAGGCTACTTTAGTGTTGTTAAGTATGGAACTTTGTTAATGTTAGTTGTTTATTCAGGCGTAAGGTGTGTTAGGTTTTGTCATTGTACATTATATTCCTAGTTCTGGTAATGCTATGTTAGCTTTATTAATGTGAAAACAATGTTACGTTAGCATATATTCGTTGGTCATTATATAAAGAGCTTATTTTTGTACTATGTTATAAATTGTTGTTGTTGTTGTCTAACGAGAATATATACCCTTTTGAGCTGATATGGTTCGTTCGTGCGTCCTATTCTTGTTTAACTTTCTTCTGATTGGTTGAAAGAAAGAATCTCATTACCTTTAAGGATTGTTTTATCAATCTATTTTCTTTAAGTAAGGGAATTTTTTCGCCGTGCTGATACATGACATCTCACACCGCGCGCATCTTCTAACGCTTGTGTTGATAATCTTCACGAGGAGTTTTCGTTATTCCTAACGAATGTTCATTTATATTTAATCGTAAACCGAATGGCGGTCGCTACGTTGCTTGTATTCCTGCCAGAGGGTCAAATAATAGACCTTTATTCGTTTGTGCTGATGGATTCATCAAGATTATCAACATCGCAGCAGCATGGGTAGAGGATAAGTGTTTGTTATCCGAAAGATCGACGCTTAGTGAAATATCTAACTGGGAAGACAATGTAAGTGGTTCTAATAGAATAGACGTTGTGTTCTCGTCGTGTGACAATATTAAAACCCTCGATGTACGTCACTACTGGAAACCCATCGATTGTGTGACCTTCATGCGTACGTGTATAGGTTTCACAGTTCGAACATCTGAAAATATTACAACATTGCTTAAAATAAAAAACGAATTAACATCGCATCTTAACGATGTTGACATACTTGAGGACTTAATACATATAGCTCACGGTGTAATCTATGATATTTACACCGAAACATGCGGTTTCCCGTATAATGCAGTATACAGAAATGCGTTAGTAACTATCAGCTTGGATGAGTTTACTTCTCTCTTGTATGAGAGAATGAGTGCTGCTGAATCAAAATATGCCGAAAAATGGTTTAGTGTTGCTGAAGGCATTTATACTTACATTCTTTCAAAGGGTGTTGAATCTTTAGAGAGATATATAGAACGTACCCAAGTTATGTTGAATCCTATGTTCTCTGATTAGATGAATTAATATATTTAAAATAAACTTGTTTTTATGTATTTATATGTTTTTATGTATTTATATAACGCTCTTTTCAATGAAAATTATATGTTATAAAAATGAAAACTTGTTTTACTTCCCGCTTATGTTTGCTTATTGCTAAGTGTTAATGATAGCTGTTTATTCGTCTGGTTGTTGTGTGTTAAGTATGTTATGCTCATAGTTTAGCTTTACAGAGAGTAAAACTTTACTTTGTTTGTCTTTACCCATTAGGTATTATGGTGGTTAGGTAAGGTTATGCTAAATTTTTTGTTAAATATTACTATGTTAATGTAAAATTAACATTGTCATGTTGGTGATTATGTTTTTTGTGA
>JABUQX010041571.1:80000-97729 GCA_015478945.1 Trachelipus rathkii
CACGAGAAAAGTCGTTTGTTTGGGCCTGAGATCTGCTTAAGTAAAAAGCTAATGGAATAGCTCCTTTTAAGTAGTGTCGTATAGGCGCGAAAATATTAAGATAGAGTTTTTTTCTTAAAAGAAGTGAAACACTTATAATATGCACTATTTGCCATATTATTTTTTATATATATTATAATATATATATATCATGTAATATGCAAATGTGTATATTGATTTTTCTTTTTTCCTTTTAATTATAAATTTTTAAATATAAAGGCAGCTTTAGAGATTAGTGAGATAGATAAAAGAATCTCTCACTTTAAAACTTTTTCCACCTACTTGGATCAAAGGTTTTTCAGATTAGCTTTTTAGATTTGGACCATTTTTAGATGTTTTTGGATAGGATGTAATAAAAGCCTCTCTGGAATTGTGCGTTTATTCAACTACCTTCAACTAGGGTCCTAGAGAAGAGAGTATAAAAATTCTTTAGTGACCAGACTGGCGACCTTGCCAGGATGTTGAGGCTGTAATCTTCTCATTTAGAGTGGTGTGCGACTACAAAATTGGTTTTGGTAGTAGTGGCCACTACTGTCTTCACGACGACAGACAATAGACCGTAAGGAACGGTTGAGGGATTGCGCCTACACGAACCTAAGGATTTTCTGTGACCACAAGAGCCAATTGCTATAACAATTTTGAGAGAGGTGACTCCTTTGTCTTTGTCACTTTTAGAGGACTCCAAACTCCAAATCGAAAACCTTTGCCAAGCTGTTAAAGGTTGGAAAATTCAAATGAAGGTACTGTAAGTACTGAAAATTATTTTCACACAAAAGACAGATTTTCACACTAAGTTTAAATTAAATTAGGAAATTGTGTACATTTGGCATGCATTATATTATTACCTGTGGGTTTTAATATATCGTATGTTTCATTATTGTACAAATTTCAACACAAAAAGGTGTTAAAATTTAAATGAAAACATATATGTTATTGTTTTCCAAAATTACAAAACAAATTTTACAAATGGGTGACAGGAAAAAATTCCCCATTATAGCCATAGAAAAAGGGCTACTTTAGAATCTGGAAGGTGTGAAAAATAATAAAACAAGATTTTTTAGAAATATTTTAATATATAAAGATATATTAATTTTTAATTAATTGTTTTGTATGTATTTTTTTTTGTTTTTTTTTAAAGCAAAATTACTAGAAAATAATACAAAAAATTAATAATTGCATTTTTCTTATGTACGGTTCCTCAGAGGGAAGTTCTTTAGAGAATACAATAGGAAAATGTGCAATTAAACAGCTGTAAATTAATTAATTAGGACTTAGTTAATTAATTTTTTTTTATTTTACTAAATGATAGAATAGAGTTAGAGAATCATTTTAGTAAAAACCATTTTTCTTAATTATCATTAGTTAAGTAATTATAGCTAGTAGAAGATTACTAAAGAGCAAAAACAGCAGCAGTATACAATACGACAAGTCTTGAAAGATGTTGTTAACAAAAGTGTGTGCGTGAATTGGTTACATCCATTCAATATTATATGAATCAAAGAGTAAAGGGAGAAAATAGTAAGGAGTATTTGGAGGGAAGGGAAAAAATACGGCACTGCATTTGGAGTATCCGGAGGGAAGGGAGATTGTAAATTGAGTGGGAGATCAAATTCAGGGGAAAGGGATATGGAGGGATTGAAATCTTTGGCCCAATTGACCCCTCATTTCTCCTCCAGTTCTTTCCCCATTCCTTTTCCCTTTCTCGCGCTTTATTCTCTTGCACATACAACAGACACATCACATCAAGACGTTTTTATATTATATATCGTTTTTAGACTTTTATTAATAATAAATTTATTAATTACTTTTTCATTATTATTATTTACTAATCATATTTGACGTAGTTCCGCGAATATTTTCAGGTGGTAAAATTGCGATTTCGGTTATTTTTAACCCGGTTTTTTTTAAACCCGTTTTTTTTGTGAAGGCTTAAGAAGCCAAGTGTTTTTTTTTGAGTGAATTAAAAAATAAGTTTTTTTTTTCAATTATCAGAAATCCGTAACTTAGTGAAAAGTTAATTAATAATTATCAAAGTGAGGTAAAACCTTTTGGACAAGACCCAGGCCACCCAGACAAGGTCACTTTGACCAAAGGTCACCAAAGGTCACCAAAGGTCACCAAAGGTCACCAAAGGTCACCAAAGGTCAAAAGGTCACCAAAGGTCACCAAAGGTCACCAAAGGTCACGAAAGGTCAAATTGCCCAAATTGACCAAAAATACAGAAAATAATGTATTTTTGACCTAAAAACATTAGAAATTGTTTTCTTTGACCTAAAAAATAACAGAATTGTTATATTTTGATACAGAAAAATTGAAAATTTATTTTACTGACCTGTAATATTTTAAAAATTATTCTACTGCAACAGAGATTATAAAAACCACAAATTAGAACAGAATGAAATTTGTTGGTATGTAAATTGATTGATGTCCAACAGAAAAATCATTTGAGTAGAAGAATTGTTAAGAACTTTGAAGAGACAGAGAACAAAAGAACCTTTGACGCCAGAAGAACAAATTAAATATCTGACGCTTTAACATTTTAAGAAACACAACGACTTGAAATAAGGGGATAGTTTTTCCTTCAATTAATAACTGTACAGAAGAATTAATTAAATATAATTACAATAGATCGTGTTTGATATTTTTGATTTAATAATTTTGAAAGAAAGTTATTTTATTTTTGAAAACGAGACCTTGATAATTTTTGGAAAGATAATTTGAAAGAAATTATTTTATTTTTGATCTTTGAACTTTACGTAGTTTGAAACTGAAATCCCTGTTTTATTAGTTCAGTGGAGAGTTTAAATAATTTGAAAGAAATTATTTTATTTTTTGAACTTTGAAATTTTTGCAAAGTAAAAACTAATTTTAAAAGAAATTATTTTATTTCTGATCTTAGATCTAAAGTTGATTAATTTTAATTTTTAAATTAATAGTGATTAACTTTTAAAAAGCAGGGTGGCATTAGAGTGAGGGAGTGGTTCAAAATCGAAATAAAATAGTTTTTTAATTAGTTTAATAAAGTAATGGTAAAGCCTTTTTGTTTGAGTTTAAATGAACTTTACTATTTTTGTTGGAACATAGAAAATTATTCCAACATATTTGAAAACAGTATGAAGATCTTATATAATTTGAAAGAAAGAATTAGAAACAGGGTAGATGTAATTGTTGTGATTAAGTTTGAGGAAATATGTTTATACAATCTAGGTTTTTATTTATTTTTAGAATCAATTTGAGACACTTATGTTTTTTTAATTGATTAACTTGAATTAATTAACAATTAATCAAAAAAAAATCTGATTTAAATGACCAAAATGGTGTTTCAGGATGAGAAGTAGGGGAGAATATAGTGACTTAGAGAAAGTAATAGGACTTAGAAAATAATGAAGTTCATATCTGAGACGACTGGAGTAAACAAAGTAATAGAAGAGCAATACAGAAGATTTCATCAAGAGAAGATACATGGATGTACAGAAGTGAGACTACTGAGGATCAGAAACAGAAGAGAACAAAGGAGCAAAGTCTCAAGAATAAGGAACCACACAAAAGGAATCATGGGACTTCCTCCTAGTATGATCATCCGCATTCCTCTAAGCATTGGATACAATGTCGTTGAACACCCAAATCAAGAGAGACGCTTGGACTTTGGTGCATCAACTGCATGGATATACAGAAAATAAACATGCAAGAATACCTAAGGTGCCCAAAGACAAATGTTTTGGAGCGAATACCTTTTAACATACATTTATAACGGCATCGGGGGCCGACTCCCCTTCAAATAAAAGAAGAACTTATCCTCCTGGAATGGCCAAACAGAAATATTTTAACAATAGAAGTGAGTTTAGTGGAGCTTGGGGACAGAGCCAAGCAAGTGATACTTTATATGGAGGACAACCTCAGAATCCGTGGGGGCCATCCCAAAATAATCCTTTAAGTATGCAGCCACCTCATACAGGCTGGCAACAACCCCTTCCTACAATGCAACCTGGTTACAATCCATACCCATATGGACCCCCTTATGGAGGATATTATCCAAACGCTGCGTATGCCCCTCCACTTCCAGAATTAGCTAAAGAATTAAAATTGTATGGAAGAAATACCAAGACCCAAGTTTGGGTAGGCATTAAATTTGAGGATTACCTTTCAACGTTGCAAGAGAAGATACGCACGTTAGGCCTAATAACTGAAAGACAGAAAATAGACTATGCTAAGACTACAATCTCTTCTGATTTCTCATCAGAGGCCCGCCAGTATATTCTGAAAGATAATAGCTTTTCTAGGTGTAAGACACTAGAAGACTTTTTAATTCAATTGAAGATTTTTCTCAAACCAGACAAAGCCGAGACAATCTTCTGTCTATTGAAACAGTTTATGAAATTTCAAAGGAGACCACATGTAACTCTTACTGAATTCATGTTGGACTTGAAGAATCTCCTTTGGGAATATCAGAAAAAACTTATAGATATTGAGACTTCCTTTGGATTTACTTCTCAACAGATAAATATCTTAATAATGACTAAGATTTTAGAGAGTATGGAAGAGCTCAGAGATCACAGAAGACTTAGAGAAAAAGTCTTAAAAGTCTTTAATCCAGACTTAAGTTTCGTCGAAATTTTAGAGAAACTTAGTCAAATAGAAGAAGGAGTCTTGTTCCAGACTAATCATAGAGCTGAACAAGATAGAAGAAATACAGCTAGAGTGTTCTATACAGAGAACAATAGCACTAATAACAGTGAAGTTAGAAAAGAAAGAACTACATACAACCCTTCCATGAGGAACAGAACCATGGAATGGGGTAATAAAAAGAATACTTCTAAATTTTCAGGAAAAAGAACAAGCCTTTCTTCAAATATAAGACCTAATAAGGGAGTAGTTAAGAAACTCTCCAGTAAGGAAATAAAGTCAATGGACTATTGCCTAAAATGTGAATCTTTAGGCCATCATTCTCGAAACTGTGGTTGGAATACCACATACTGCAGAGTATGTAGAAAGTTCCATGCCCGGGGTTCGACGTCTAATTGCAAGAATGCCCCTGTATGGATACCTAATGAGAATGAAAATAATATGGTAATACCATATAATAACCCCACTGATTTTGATAATGGGGTCAAAGCTCGAAGAGTCGAGACTAAAAATGATTCAAATGCTAGGAAGCCAAACTCTTACTCTAAGAATGAGCGTAGCTATCAAGGTAAGAGTCCCAAGAAAACAACCAGAGTTCATCTGATTTCTAATCATCAAGCAGATCCAGAACATGAAGAAATATCTGGAACTGAAGATGAAGAAGAAGAGAACGAACAGTTTTTTCAACCAGATCTCTCCGACAGAGAACAAAATTTTTGATTCTAGGCAAAGATTTAAATGAAGAAAAGGTGAATACAACAGTAATTAAAGAAAATACTTCAAGCTTAAAGAAGAGAGGTGTTTTAGTAACCTCTAGCTTCTTTGGTGTAGGAATTAGACCCCCAAAATTGGGCTGTCATTATTTCTTGTCAATATTTTTGACTCCAACAAAAGGTCAGAACGAGGTTGAAGTTCATAGCCTACTAGATTTAGGGAGCACAACCTGTTTGATATCGTTGGATAGATTAAAGGAAATAGAAAGAGAAGGAAGATTTAAACTGTCTCTTAAAGAAGCTAGTATTATAGTTCAAGGGATTGGAACTCAGATGATCCACCCTATAGGAGAAGTTGATCTACTTCTAAGGCTACACCAACAGTATTACCCAGTTACCTTTTTAGTGTGTAAGACTGGAAGTACTGGAGCTTGGAATGGAATTCTATTAGGTACAAGTATTTTAGCTAATCTACCTATAACAATAGACCTTTCTTCATCGCATTTAAATCTTAAAGAAGAGGATAACGAAATTAAAGTTAAAATCTTTGCCAAGTTAGGAAGTTATTTTCTCATGAATCAAGATGAAAAGATAACTAAGCAAGATAAAATGATTAATAATCATAGAAAAGATTCCAATAGGAATGATAAGTTTAAATTAAATAATTACAGTGATAACTGTAAACCAGTAATTAATAGAGGCTCAAGTGAAAAGCCTATACAGAGATTAATTAATAGAGGCTCAAGTGAAAAGCCTACACAGAGATTAATTAATAAAGGCTCCATTATTGAAAAGCCTACACAGAGAATTATTACTAAAGGCTCATTGGAAAAGCCTACAAAGAGAATAATTAATAAAGCTCATTGGAAAAGCCTACAAAGAGTATTATTACTAAAGGCTCATTGAAGAAGCCTACAAAGAGTATTATTACTAAAGGCTCATTGAAGAAGCCTACAAAGAGTATTATTACTAAAGGTTCATTAGAGAAGTCTACAAAGGTAGAAATAAATAAAAATTCTGTTGTTCTTCAAGAGAACAAAGAAAATTCACAACTTCCTCCAGTAAAGGAAGGACCTTTAATAGCAGACGAAGAAATAGAAGTTCAATTGCTATTAATAGAAGAAACAATGGCACCTGCTCAATCTTATGGCTATTTGAAAGTCAGACCTGAGAGTAAAGAAGATTTGAGACTGGAAAAGAAGTGTTTAATAACACCTGCTTTTTCCTTAGGGCCATTATATTTTGCAAACTCTGTATGCCCAGTTAGAAACAATGAAGTTATATTGAGTTATATTAATCTAAGTGACAAGCCTTTTTATTTAAGAAGAAATAAAAACATAGGTAAATGTCATCCGATTTTGGAACTTATTGAAGAAGAAAATTTTAATAAAACTGCTATTGCTATAGAGAATAAGCAGTTAGGTTCTACTTGTATAGTAACCTGCTCAGAAAATTTATCAGATAAGCAGTTGAAAAATGCATACAGAGAGATTGTAACAGAAAATTTAAGTAAAGAAGAAGCAGATGTTTCTATTTTACAGAAACCTGAGCATTTAGAAGAACTTCTGGATTTGTTAATGGAATATACAAGGACGTTATTGCTCTAGATGATGATGCAGTTCCTGTATGTCCTATACAGAAGTTTGAAATAGAACTTACTCCAGACGCTCCAAAAGTCATTTTTAGAAAACAGTATCGTCTTCCACATCGCTACCTGGAAGACATAGATAATTTTACAGATGCAGCTTTAAAGAAAGGATATATTAAAGCTTGCTATTCGCCACATAGTTCACCTCTATTGGTGGTGGCCAAAAAGAATTCTAATAAACCAAGAGTCTGTATAGACTATAGGCACCTGAACTCCTTCAGCGTCCCAGATGTGTACCCACTGCCCTCAATAGACGAAATATTCTCGTCCCTAGGAGGCAGTACGATTTTTACTAGCTGTGACTTGATAGATGCCTATCATTCCCTCGAAGTCGAGGAAGAAACACAGAAATTAATGGCTTTCCGTACAAGGAAAGGATTATTCTGCCCAACCAGATTATTATTTGGGCACCGCAATGCCCCAAGTACCTATGCTAGGACAATGCAAGTCGCGTTGAACCATTTATTAGGACCTATTGCCCAAGTGTATCTAGATGATGTCTTAATCATGGGTAAAAATAAGGCAGAACATTTTGAAAACTTAAAGAAAGTTTTTACTGCATTTAGAGAAAATAAATTGAGAGTTAAATTGACTAAATGTCATTTTCTCCAAACTTCGGTTTTGTACTTAGGATTTAAAATAGGAAGAGACGGAATTTCACCAGATCCAGCGAAGATAGAATCGATGAAGAGTTTCGTCCCTCCAACAAGTGTTAAGGAAACACAATCCTTATTAGGATTTTTCTCGTATTTTCGCTTTTTAATTAGTGACTTTGCCCTAATTTGAGAAAACATTATATAACTTAATAAAAAAGAGTGTTAAGTTTGAATGGAAAGAAGAACACCAAAAGGCATTTGAGCTCTAAAGGAGAAATTGGTTGTTCAACCTCAGTTAACTTTTCCAGACTATTCCAAGCCATTTTTTATAGGTACAGATGCCTGCGACTATGGAATAGGGGGAGTTCTTTACCAAATGTCAGATGACGGCAAGGAGAAACCGTTATCTTTTGTTTCAAGAGTGTTAAGAGGCAGTGAACTCAACTATGATATTATAGAAAAAGAATGTTTAGCTGTTGTCTTCTCACTACAAAAGTTCAAGAATACAGTGTTTGGTTACCCCATCACTATATTAACTGACAATCAACCTCTTTGTTTTATATTTCGCAACAAACAACAAACGGGACGCTTAGCCCGTTGGAACTTGTTTGTAAACAGTTTTTCGCCAACTATAAAGTATAAGACGGGAAAAACAAACATACCGCCTGACTATTTGAGTAGGCACCCAGCAAAAGCACCGAATGTTTATTTCTTTAGAGGAGAAAAGAAACCGATGCTACCAAGAAAAGATTTTATTTTAACAAAAGAAACTTTTAATAGGGAACAAGAGAATTGCCCTAGATTAAAAGAATTAGTTAAGTGGGCTAAGGAAAACCCCAAGACTTATCCACACATTTTCCATAAGAAAGTGCTGTACTATGCAACTAGAAAGGAACCTTATGTAATACAAGTACCAGATAGCATGATCTACTCAGTTATAGATCAGTGCCATTCTTCACTTGGAAGTGGGCATGGAGGACAGCAAAGGACTGAAAAACGAGTTAGAGAGAGATACGTTTTTCCTCATTTAAGTAAGTTAGTAAAGGAGTACTGTTCTCAGTGCGTGTCTTGTGCTAAGGTTAAAGGTCCTAGACCTCCAAAAGCTGAAATCAACAGATGGCCTCTTCCTTATACTCCGTTTTCTAGAGTACACGTGGATAGTATAGGTAAACTTCCCACATGTTCAATTTCAGGAGCCAAACACATTCTCGTCTTCAGAGATGTTTTGACTCGATACTGCGAATTAGTCGCATGTAAGACAAGAACGAGCCAAGAATTTGCTCGAGCTTTACAAGAAAGAGTAATATGTCGGCATTCGAGCCCAGAAATTTTAGCTTCAGATAATGCCCCAGAATTTACTTCAACTGCCTTCAAAGAGTTATGTAAGGCTTGGAGGATAAAAAAGGTTAATATTCTGCCCTACAAACCAAGTCAAAATGGTGTAGTTGAAAGATTGAATGCAGATATTGAAAATTTCCTCCGTCATTTTGTAAAGGACAATCATAGAGATTGGTCAAAATACCTATCTTTTGCTCAAATAGCAATTAATACATCGTATAATAGATCAATTGGATCTTCTCCACATTTCGTCCTGCATGGATATATAAAGAGACTTCCCTACGAGATGCCTGATTATGTCTCTCCATTTACAAATAAATCGGAAAATAGAAAATTCATATCAGATGAGGTAGATGTCGTAGTGGAAAGAATGGAAGCAATAAGAGACTTAGCAAGAGAAAGTCTAGAAAAGGAAACCATTAAAGCTATGGAACAGCAACACAAACATGCCACACAAAGAGAATTGAAAGTGGGTGATTATGTTTTTGTAAATGCTGTAAAGAAGCCAGAACAGAGTTCTAAATTGAACAAAAGATTTGAAGGTCCTTTTATTGTAAATCAAATAAAGGAGCCAAATAAGCTTATGCTTTCTTGTTTAAATTCAACAAAATTATTTCCGGTTCACCGGGATAATGTAAAGATAATTCCAGTAGAAAAGATTACAGAATCTCATTTTTCATTTGACAATGATGAGATTTGGAATCCAGATGCAATTCAAGAAACATTGGATTCCCCGAAAGTTACAACAGAAAGAACAAGTATGGAATCTGAAGAAGTAAATCGACAGGTAGATGATCAAGAATCTCCAACCACTTCTTCTTGGATTCCCCCTAATTTTTATGATGAACAAAATGTTATACCTATATCAGAGGATTCAACACAAGAACAAAAGAATCCTGTAGTAGAAACACAAACTTCTTGTAATCAAAGAATACCTGATACTCCTCAAGGAAGTAGATTGATTAATTCTACTCCACAAACAAGAACTCAAGTAAGAGGATATAGACCGTCTCTATCACCAATCAGACAAGAGGATTCATATATTTCAGACAGTTCTGAACACGAGGAACAGCCTGTCATTGCAGAAGTACAAGAGGATACTTTGGTAACGCCACTTGCAGATGGAACTGTAGGGGATAATGTGCCAAGTTCTGAAGCACTTCCCAAAGATGATGAGGTAACACCTCCAGAAGAAATTATGGATATATCAACATCTGAAGGCACAAGAGATGATAGAAAAGAAGATCCGTCGTACAGACCTCACCAGCAATTCAGAGGTCCGAGGGATGTGGAACCAAGGGTTACAAGAAGCCAAACAAGGCAAAGAGAGCAAGAATCTCCTCCACCTCTACCACCAAGATCACCAAGAACTGATAAAACAACAAAAGAGTCGTCTGAACCAGTGTTAAAGAGACCTCCAGTTGTTTTGCCATTAGAGATGACTAGAAGAGGAAATACGCTCCACTACTTGCCTCCTAAGAGTTAAAATCTCTTAGAATTGTAAAAAATTTTTGTAAATAAATTCTTAATTTTTATTTTACTTGTGTTTATAACCTTTAGGTTTAAGTTGGTATTATGTCATATCACACAATATACACAATTTTACACTTTTCTATTCATCATCATTTAGTATAAGTTTCCATATTTTTATTATGTCCGTTACGAATTCGGATAAATTTTTTTTTTGCCCCCAGGGGTCAGTCTTTTCTTTTGAAACTAAAAAACCCATAAAAAAATAGAAAAAATTTTAATTATACGTTTCGTAAAATAACAACGTTTATATACTTTATTTATATACTTTTATTTTTTAGTAACATGTTTTTATTATTATTTTTTATTTTAAAAAAGAAAAACAAAATAAAAATCGAAAAATTTCGTTTTAATATTAGAATAATAAAAATATAATCAGATTGTTTATTTAATATTAAGAATCTTTTTAATTTTAATTAAGTATTAGCCTTAAGCTATATAATTAGCTTGCTTTTATTTTTAATTTTTATCTTAATATTAATTAGCCTTAAGCTATATAATCAGCTTGCTTTTATTAATTTTTAATTTTGATTTTAATTCAGAATTAGCCTTATGCTATAATTGACTTTGATTAATATTAATTAGCCTGATCAGCTTTTATTAATATTAATTAGCCTCATGCTATATAATCTTTTAATTTTTAATTTTTAAGTTCATGATAATCAGAATGCTACAATTTTTAAGTTTTACTTAAAGCTTTTTTAATTTTAATTTTTATTTTAATTATAATCAGAATGTTTTAACATTACTTATCTTTAGTTTATTATCCAAGATCCAATTATCAGAAACATATCAAACTTGATTCCAATTTTAAATTTTAAAAATTAACGTAAAGCTAGTATAATCATAGGTAACTTTTTAAAAAGAATTTTTGAATCCTGACAATTAATTATTTAATTAATTAATTATTTTCATTTTACTTTAGTAAAAAGGCGACCTCATTTATTAAATCGAAGTAATAATCATTTCAGACTGTAATGAAAATGTTACGTCCAGTTTTTGCATTACTTCTTTTACCTGCAGTCTTATCCATCTCCACTAACATTAATGAAGAGACAAGAGTACTGCCAGGTATCATTTTGTATCACTCCGGTGAAGTAAATTTCATAGAAGGATATCTTGACTTGATTGTATCTTTAGAATGCCCATCAGAAATTAAAACCACTATTTATAGAACCACTAAAATGATAGATACTTTAAAAGATAAATTTTTGCCTGCGTTTAATGATAATTTTATTAATATTTCTATAAATCAACGAGCGCATAAATGGGAATTTCAACTCATTAAAATTAGAACTAAAGTAATATCCCTTAAATTAGCTGAAATTAAAAGCTTACCATGGGTCCACTCTCAAACTAGATATAAAAGAGCGGCTTTCGAATTGGGAGGAGATATTCTTAATATTTTATTTGGTACCGCTACTGATAAACAAATCAAATTTTTAAGAAAAAAGATTAATATATTAGGAAATTTCGCGAGTACTTCAAATTTATTAGTTAATGAGCTTAAAGAACAGTTGAAGTCAAATACCCGAACATTAACAGAATTTCAAATTAACCTACAAAAATTAATTGAATTTCAAAACAGATCACTAGCAACCCACAACATACTTAATCAACTAGGTAGTATCAAATCATTACTTACATTAGTTGAACATTCAGTTAACAGTTTCAATGATACATCAATTAGTTATCACCTCATTGCAATTAGCTAAAAACAAGATAACTAATGATCAACTTTATTCACCCATCTTTTTCCTACAAAATTAATTGAATTTCAAAACAAACCACTAAACTACATCCTATCATACCATTAGAAGCAACAACATACCATTCATTTTTGACATACTCATGGACTATAAAATCAACCACTAACCCATTTGAATTAATTACACTAATTCCATTCATTTCAAATGAGAAATTTATTTCATATAAGTTAATTCCATTCCCAACATTCATTCCATTTAATGAAACTTCTGTTCGAATAATGTATAATACACCGAATAATTATCTTTTCGTTAATTATGGTCAGAGAAAATATACTTATTTGCGAAATTCAGTTCACGACTATTGTCGCAACATAGGGAAAACAGCGGTTTGCCCTCAATCACAACCTTTTACATCCATTGATGACAAAACATGCTTGCTCTCGCTTTTGCTTAACTATACTACTAATTTCTCATCATGTCCTATAACTATCTTTAAATCTAAAGAACCCTTCACAGTAACCCTAGGACATTTTACTATTATATCTTTTGCAGAAAAAATTAGAGCTTCTATATCCTGCGAAAGACCCCATTCTGTACAGCATATAAATAATTTTATTTTCAATATTCCTCATGGTTGTACTTTTACCTCTGCTAATTATCAGTTTAAAAATCCCATTCATTTAGAGAAAAATATTTCATTAACTTCATTAATTGCTCAATCCGATAAAGTTTTGTTTAATTTTTTAACTCATGTTGCTTTGCCAAATATCTCTGCAGCAATATTTCCAAAGTTTCAAATAATGAAAGAAGTTCAGTGGAATAAGAGACTAGACAGTATTAATAATACCATCCACCCATTAACTCCATATCTTTCTCAAGTTAAATTAATCCCATATATCGGTGGAGGAACTACTAGTGTTATTTTATTCATTTTCATCATAGTGATTATTTATTTGACCTGGTCTTATAGAAAAGCATTGTGTAGAAAATGTTTGAAAGAATTAAATCAAGAAACCCAAGATATTCCATTGAATAATATACCCATGTCAACCCTTCCATTAGAGGTAACCCCAGTTCAAAATACCCCACAGAATCAAATTGAAATTGAACCCTTGGTACAACCTCCTATAAAATTTAGACAATCATTAATACCCAAACCTCCGATGCCACCACCTATTCCATATAGGCAATCTACTTCTCAAGAAGTGGAAGTATATTCTAACATTGCTAACTTGGACTAATAATCTTTCTACATGACTAATACCCTTTCTGCATTTGTTTTTGAATTGTATGTTTATAGTATTATTAGAATTAAAATCCTTATGAATTTTAATTTTCTGAGGCAGAGTCCTTATTGTAAAAAATATTTCACAATATTGAAATCAAGAAACTAACGTTTGTTGATATTTAAAATATACAAGTCAAAAACAAATCTCGCTTTTATATCTTTTTTAACGACCTGACTCAACACTTCTTTAAGTTTTTGATCGTCAAGTTGGCGCCAGAGATGTTGAAATAGGTCTGTGAATCATAGTTCCCAATCTAGGAATCAATCCATTCCTAAATCTATTCCTAAATCTAGGAATCAATCTAGATTAAATCTAGATTTATTCCAAGAAATCCATTTCAGACTTCACGTTAGAAGAACGATTGAGAGAGGGAGAGAATGGTGAGGGATAGAGAAGGGAAAACTTTAGGGGTTTAGAGAGATTAAAGAGGGTTTTGGAGGGATGCGATTCTTTAAAAAGGGTTGGAACACGAGAGAAGTCGTTTGTTTGGGCCTGAGATCTGCTTAAGTAAAAAGCTAATGGAATAGCTCCTTTTAAGTAGTGTCGTATAGGCGCGAAAATATTAAGATAGAGTTTTTTTAAAACAGAAGTGAAACACTTATAATATGCACTATTTGCCATATTATTTTTTATATATATATTATAATATATATATCCTGTAATATGCAAATGTGTATATTGATTTTTCTTTTTTCCTTTTAATTGTAAATTTTTAAATATAAAGGCAGCTTTAGAGATGAGTGAGATAGATAAAAGAATCTCTCACTTTTAAACTTTTTCCACCTGCTTGGATCAAAGGTAAAGAATTGTTCATACTTTAAACAATATAATAATAAAATAATCTTGTAAAATATTTAAAGCCTGTTTTACTTCTCAATATTTTATTGTTTTAAAAATAAAGAATGTTTGCCATATTTAATGAAATATATTATTAATAGTTATCTTTGAAATATATTTGTTAATTAATATTTTGATATATTGTAATTAATAATAATATTATAATTAATACTTTTATTATTTTTAATAAAGATATCGATTATAATATTGGAAAATTTCTTGATGTGATTCATGATATAAATTAATGTTTTTGTTATAATATTGTTATATATAATATTGAAATACGATTAATTAAATTTTTAATTACAACTTAATTACCTTTTTAAAAATTATATGTAACTGATATCGTATTTCCCATTTTTCTTTATTTAGGTTTTTCAGATCAGTTTTTCAGATTAGCTTTTTAGATTTGGATATTTTTTATGGATGTTTTTGGATAGGATGTAATAAAAGCCTCTCTGGAATTGTGCGTTTATTCAACTACCTTCAACTGGTGCTAAATAATTCTCTTTTGACCAGATATATATATATATATATATATATATATATATTTATATATATATATATATCATATATATATATATATATAATATATTAGTATATATATATATATATATTATATACTATAAATATATATATATATATATATATATATAATATATATATATAATAATATATATATATATATATATATATATATATATATATATATATATATATATATATATATATATATAAGGAAGGGCTACATAAGTCTGAATTTCGTTTTCACAGTGTTTAAGATTTGATTTTTATTATTTTGGCCCTTGAACTTTTAAATTTAGGTTTTAATGTTTAAATCAATTTTACTTACTTTTTTTTTATTCGTGTATTTGTATGGGTGTAAAAGAGCGTTAGTGTTTTTAACTTTATGATTTTTCATATTTTACATATTTACTGTAAATACGATTTAACTTTTTAACATTTACGGTTTTAAATTTAGGTTTTAGTGTGTGAATAATTTTAACCTGATTTCACGTTTGTTCGTTTTTTTTTTGTCTGTTGTTTGTTTTGTGGTTGCTGTATGTGCATGTAAGATGGCAGATTTGCACAGGCGCGGGCTTACTATTGACTTTACTAACATCCGTGGCTTGCAATCTAACTCCCAAGCGGTGGAATACTATCTCTCTAACTCTAAACCTAACCTTTTGCTCTGTCTGAGACCAATGGCTAGGTAATTCCAATCCTCTAACCTCGTTTATATGTCACTATAATCTTATTTTCATAATTCGTCTGAAGGGAGGAGTATGTGCCTATGTAACATAAAACCTCCTGTAAACACGTCTAAGAATCTCGAATCTCGCTAAAATTCGATGTTCTTGTGGGCTTAAAATCTGTTCTTCCTTCTGACGTACAATTTTCCTTGTGTTTCTACTACTGTTTCTTCCCCTAACAGAACAGAATTTTCACGCCTTTTTGAATATCTTTATAACTGTCTCACGATAACCTGTATAATCTCTCATCCAATAACTAGGTCTCTATGGGGGATTTTAATGTGCACAACACTGAATGGCGTTGGGATCCTTTCTACTGATTGAGGTGGAAGGAGGAGGCCGAATCAGTTAGCATTATCAAACGACCTGGATAACTAATTAAAAGAACACACGACACATTCCGGATCGTCCCAACCAATTCCTGAACATACTTGACCTATGTTTCACCACTAAGTCCTTCTCGTCTATAAATACATCCACCTTCGCTCCTATGTGGGTAAATTTGACCACAACCTATACTCTTAATTTTAATACTTTCTCTATAACAGCTCCATCCTGCCCTATTCGCGTTTTTCGTGGCATTCAACGGGCTGATTGGGTTGCCTAACGTCGCTTCTACACTAACTATAATCGGAATGACTGTTTTGACTCTGGTGACGCTTCGGTTCTGCCGATAAGGTGGGAACTGTAATCGTTGAATGAACAGGTTCATTCCTTCTTCGAACTAAATCTTTCTCTCCTCATAATCCATGTTCGATCGTACTTGTTCTCCATTCAGGCTAGAGACAGTGCGTATCGGGAATGGAAAATTCTCAATTCTCCTATCCCTCTTGCAAATTTTCATTCAAGCTAGAGAAATCGTTGCAGGGATACTCTTCGACGAGCAAAGCGCGCTTTCATCCAAACGAAAGGGCGCTAACCTCCTGGTTCTATTACTGACAAATCTTTCTGGCCTCGTTGCCAAAACATCTCTAACAATTCTGTAAATCTGCCTTTCTCCTCTTATTCGATCTGATCGGTATAATTTTAACCTGATTTCACGTTTGTTCGTTTTTTTGTCTATTGTTGTTTGGTGGTTGCTGTATGGTCCATGTAAAGATTGCAGATTTGCACAGCGCGGGCCTTTACTATCTGACTTTACTAAATCCGTGGCTTGCAATCTAACTCTGCATCCGTGGGATATACCACCTCTCTAACTCTACCCTAACCTTTTGGCTTTTGTCTGAGACCGCAGATGGCTAGGAATTCCATCCTCTAACTCGTTTAATATGTCCAACTATAACTATTTCATAATTTCCGTCTGAGGGGGGAGTAGTGCCTAATTAAAACATAACACTCCTGTAACGACGTCTTAAGATCGAAATCTCCTAAAAACTTCGATTTCTGTGCGCTTAAAAAATCTTTCTTCCTTCTACTACAATAATCTTGTGTTTCTGCTACTGTTTCTCCTAACAGAACAGATTTTCACGCCTTTTTGAATATCTTACTACTTCTCAACGAGACTGTTATATCTTCTCATCCAATACTGAGGTCCTCTATTTGGGAGATTTACAATGTACACAACACTGAATGGTTGGGGTAACTCGTCATATCTGATGTTAGGTGGGGGGGGGAGGAGGCCGAAATCATTTAAGCATTCTCCGAACGACCTGGAGCACTAAATTAAAGAACCACACACTTCGGATCGTCCCAACCAATCTGAACACACTTGACCCTATGTTATGTTTCACCAGCTAGTCCTTCTTTCTATAAATACACAACCTTCGCTCCTATCTGTAAATCTGACACAAACTTATATCTCTTAATTTTAATTCTTTCTCTCCAACAGTTCCATCCTGCCCTACGCGTTTTTTCTGGCACTTTAATCGGGGCGATTGGGTTTCCCTAACGTCGCGTCTCTAACTAACTATAAATCGGAATGACTGTTTTGCGACTCTGGTGCGCTTCGTTTCTGCGATAAGGTGGACTGTAATCGTTGATGGGATGAGCAGGTTCATTCCTCTTCGACTAAATCTTCTCTCCTCATAATATGGTTTCGATCATACTTTTCTCTGGCCATTCAGGTTAGAGACAGTGCGTATCGGGGGTGGAAAAATTCTTGTTCTCCTATCACGTCTTGCTAATCTTCATTGCGCTTGAAATTGTTACAGGGAA
>JABUQX010041572.1:0-17492 GCA_015478945.1 Trachelipus rathkii
AAGCGATTCTTTTGGCTGGGGATAGGCTCAGGTTGTAGTTAGCACCTGGTTTGGGCATATTGTCCTCAGTGCACGCGCGCAACGATGCGGTGGTGTTCAAAGTGGCCATCCCAGAGGAAGTATAGTCTATTAGATTCATTTTCCTTTACCTGCTTCGTTCCGGTTATTTGCTCATTTAATATGTTGTCTTTGTGTACTTTCTTCTTCTAACATCTTAATATAATTGCGATTGATTATCGCAATATTAACGGATTTCGTAAAAATATCAAAAAGAACGGAAGATGATAGCGACAGGCGTGGACGCTGAACGCCTTGGATGGGAAATGGCTCACGGCCTGGACGCCGCTCCAGGTGTTCTCCCGGGCGGTGTTGAGGTACTCCCCGGGCTCTGTAGCCAGGTCACCAGGTCTCTTCTGTTTGCTAGATGATGCGAGAGTTTGCGTGCAGGCTTTTTTATGTATGAGGTCACTTCGAGCTCTCGTGAGCGGACCTTGAAGACCGAGATCAGATGCACTCTCAGTCATATTTTGAGAGACACAGAGAGACTCCGTATTCCCCACCGTTTGTTGCTGGTATATTAAGTGTTGGCTCTCTGGAATTCCATTAGTTTTTTTTGGTCTTGGAGGAGTAGGCTGTCATTTTTGAGTTAGTCAACATTGCACTGTGGATTTATTGTACCTCGTGTTTGGTGACGGGGCTTGCCTAATGGGGACATATGGCGGTTGTGGGTTTTTTTCAATCTCCCAGAGAAGGCATGTTTAATTCTTTGCACTCTTTCAAATAATGCGGCTTTGTTTCTTAACATATATGGTAGTATTTCATATATTATTATATTTTATGTGACCGGATTCCAAAATATTCCTTTCCCTTCTGTAGTTAGCACAGATGTCCACACTACAGTGCAATTTTCACTGAAACTTCAAGTATATATTGTGAATCCTAACCTTAGTATAGTATATTAATATATATATAATATATATAGTACACATAGTATATATGTTATGATATGATATCTAGTCGGCGTCCGTCAGGCGGGGGGCATGAGGGGGGGGGGCAACAGCTGTCTCGCCTCCCTAAGGAGACGATGTTGTAACTCTTGATAGAGTCAGGCTGCTGTGATCGAATAATTCTTATTTCATTAGAGGCAGTAATTCTCCACCGTGCTCCTTCGTTCCGGTGGTGCCTCTGTTAAGGCTACGTTTTTACAACGGGATATTATACGTTTGACTAAGGTAGGACGCGAGGTGGTGGGGGTTAATATATAATTATTGTTGATGTGAGCGTGAGATATATATAATACTGTACGTATTAATATACTATCTAATAGAGTGTATATAATTTATAAGAGTAGTTAGTAGAACTATTAAGTATCATTAGCGTTATTTTTATTATTATATATATATATTATATATTTATTATATAGCTATATATATAAGTAAGTAATGAGGTCGAGGAAGGCTAGTTTGCATATCGGTCGATTGTTTTCTCCAACATTTTCGTTCAGGTTTCTGGTTTAAATTTGTAGCACTGAACAATAAATTTCACTTCATAATATTGAGCTTATAATGATCTTTTTAAATTTCATTGTTCTATTATAAAGCATATAAAATGATTAATGTGAGAGAATTAATAATGAAATCGAAGTTAGCTAATCATATTTAGTTTCATTTTGTAAATTTCATGATATGTACATATGTAGATTCTAAATTTTGTGTTCAGTCAGATTCTCAATCTGCATCTTATTAAGCTGTTTAAGAGTTTTCAATGCATGTATGCATGATATATTATGCACTCGCCCACCGTGAGATACCAGCCCCAACCTACTATAACCCATTTCAATCCCGCGAGGGAAGCGAATGTTCGCCGTTAGCTCTCAAACGTATAGAATCAATTGTCATCTACGAGATTCTTAATTCTGGTGAATTACGGTTAGGACTGGAAGTATGTGCACGTACTTGGGTAGGTCGGATTGGGCATTCTCTGCGCCGTTGTATTGCTATCTATTTGTAAATATGCTCACTTGATAAACGCAAGGATTTTTTGTGTATTTATATATGCTTTCATGTAGAGAGGAAGCAGATACGAGGGGCTTACTAAATTCTGTAAATGACCTGAGCCTGAGTTGATCACGGCAATTTGAGCTCGACACATTGTCGCTACAGATACGATACCGCAGCACAGCAAACCACGGCTATTGGCGGGATGAGGTTTTAAGATTACCAGGGTAAGCTTCAAATCACGATAGAGTTAGTATCTTTCTACTGCGGTCAGATTAGAGCCAAGAAAGCTAGACAAAGCCGAGGGCGAAGTAAGAGACAATAGGCAGTTGGACATCCTGCTAGATTGTGATTTATTAGGACATGCGGTACAGACGGCGCCTGACATGCAACGAGATGATACTCCGAAATAGTATCACTAGAAAATAGTTGGTGCGATTTTCGAACAAGGCTAGATTTGCTTAGTAATCATCCCGTCATGAGTTTAGTAATAACAGATATCATACTTTAAAGAACAACAGATAATAGTGGATATATTAGTAATTTTTTCTGGTTCCTAACTTCATAACTATTGTGGAAAAAGTGCTGAGAAGGCTGACATGGTGGAAAATAGTATTCTTATAAGTTTCATAGAGACACATTCTGTTACTATATTGATTTATGATCTTGGTGGGTATACGCCTTCTACGGTTAAGGGTGTGCGTTGTTGTGTAGTGTGTGATTCTTGGAAGTAGTGCGTATGATTGTATTTATGACCTATAACCACTAAAGTATCTGCGAGGGTGCTATACCATATATTAACTTATAGTAATACGATATATATCATAGTTATAATTATATATATTATAATATACTATATATATTATATATATACATAAGATGTATATATATTTAATATATATATATAATATATGTTATTTATAAAATTATGTAAGTATATAATTTAGTAGTTTATATATATAAATATTCGATACTAGAAAGTATATATATATCTATAATATAATATATAGAGCGCATCCAGTATTAGAGAGTATTTAGAATATATGATATATAGTATATACTATATATATATTATTTTTATATTGATCATATAGGTCAAATGTATGCAAACTTGGTTGGGGCGCAGGGGTGAGGGAGATGTTTTTTAGAGCGAATGTTATTTAACCTATCCGTTGGAATGCGTGAAAGTATCTCGCGGAGCGTGGATGTACATATAATGCTTTGGTTTAAAGCCTCACCTTTTGAATCTGGGAGAGTGTGCGGGGTGCGATGCTTGGGTGCTGGTAAGTGGTGAGGGGTGATGTAGCGTTTACGGGTTTCGTTGTATAAGTATTGTTGGTGTGGACATGCTAACAAAGTAGAGGTTAGTGATACTGTATCAAACAGGTTATGATTTATAGTATAGTATACTATATTATAATATATAGGTATGGTATTATTATTTAGTAATATATTATGAATATTTATAATATATATATTTGTATGTTATATAGTAGATGATCGTATTATCTAGTGACTGGCGTGGTATCTGATATAGATAATTATGAATATTTATATTTATATTCGAGGTGGGTGATATATATAATATATATATATATATTATATATATATATAATATTATATATATTATATATATATGATATAATGGTGAGGTTAGTGTGACTATGTATTAGCGTTATTGTAATGCTAAAGCTTTAAATAATGAATCTGCAAGCGCATTATCTAATAAGAAGGTATCTAGATAAGATGAATAAGATACTGTATAGATGAAGATAGCTTCAATGATTGCCTGTTATAATTCCTATATATATTTATAATTTATGTTCTTTAGAAATAAACATTTTTACTTAACATATAGAATAATATATGATATATAATATAAAAAGATATATATAATATATATATAATATTGTGACTAATATTGCTGATAATTATATAGTGATAATAAATAACACGACTATCGTCTTTGGCCAACGGAAGAGAGACTCGTCTATTTGTCGATAATTTAGAATATTATCATAGAAATGATTTCATATATTTATTGAGCATGTGATTATGCGTTTATGTTGACTTTATTATATTTGTGATGATAATATGATAGGTGTATATATATATATATTGATCATAGTGTAAGGTGATGACGTTTATTTGGGGTGAGTTGATTTCGGCTGGAGCGGGGCTTTATCCACACCCCGTATTTTAGTGGGAGAGTTGTTGGTAGGTAATCATTTTGTTTCGTGGCTAGTATCAAATTTTTACTAGAGAGACGTCTAAGGAGTAGAACCGATACAGAATGACTGGAATGCATAGGTAGGTAGGAGGCAGAGGATGGCAAGAAGGCGAGAGAACAGGTCAATGTAACAAGACTAATTCACCTTAAGACTAACGTACACCCCCCCTTCTACCAGACCACAATCCTCTTTCCTACTGTCGCATCATTTTCGCATGATGAAGGAACCCACCGACTCACAGGCCCAGCATCCTCGACAAATCAAAGATATGGGTGCAGATTTCGGAGCCTAACTGCGTTTCTCACGTAGATTTAAGAGTCCACCGAAATGACAATATGGTAGATACGTGGACATCATTCTACTGATGACTGAAATCTATAATTTTCATGCATTAACAGTTACTCGGGAAAGAGTGTTGGATTCGCCACTAGCTCAATATGATTTTTTCTTTTGATTGATTTATGCTACCCACTTAAAAGAGGAAATTCAATTTATAATTGGTTGGAGACATATTCACCTTGGCCGACATATTACTCCAAGAACCTAAAGGGAGCATTTTGCACGTTTTGTATTTTATTTCCCACCAAATTAAAGTTCGGGCAGAGGGGTCCTAGGCTCTTTAACAATTAAGACCTTTCACACTAAGATATAAGCAATGTTCATAGAGCGGTGTAGGGACATACAAACAACACAAGTGGAATATAAAGACTGCTTGTTGAAGCCGTGCAAGATTGGTTCCTACAGGACGTCGCCGGTAGAACATCCAAGATTAAACCCAGGCATGATCAAAGAAAATCATCAGAAGAAAAATAAAAAATATTATCCTCAATATTTTAATGTGTGACACTTTTCTTAGTACGCGTGATTTAAACCGCTCCCTGCTGTAAGGGGTAAGCATCCATCATGAGAGTGTGTTGCAAATTTTGCCTCGCTTAAGAATAGATGCTGGAGATCAGTCATTGAAATACCATATTGAAAAGGGGAAAAATGTCACATACCAATACAGGTTGAATTCAGAATAAAAACATTTTCTCTATTGGCCTACTATTAAGGGAAAGCACGATCGTTAATGGAGGTAAAGGAAGCTGCACACCCTTATAGCTTATTCTTAGCCGAGAATGAACAACGCGGATGATATTTTGTCCCTGGCCAAAATTGGGAACATTGTTCCATAAGGTTACGACGCGGCGGGGGCGGTGAGACGGCTATTCGGTCGTGTGTATAACGCTATTTACTGGAGTAATTGGGTGACGAAAATTAATAGAAGGTGCCGCGAGATTCATGAATGGTCAAAGAGGAATTTTATTGCTTCTGGTAGATGCTTGAAAGCGCTGTGGAAACCGCAGAAACACCCATTGCAGGTTGTTACGGAGCTGGGAGTCTGTATGAGGCGTGGCGAAAACACCATGCGAAAGCCATTCCTGTAAGGAATTTTGTTTACTACCGAAGAACTGGATTCCCGAGAAATGCGGGGCCTTGGGTTTCGATGGCTGTCTACGATGTCTGGCAAAGAAGATGGTGTCCATGCAATATTGAGGAAAAAGTAATAAAAAAAGCATTGTTCCTTTCATTGCTCTTCACACAAACAAATATTAGTGGTAAATGATGCTTGAACACAATATCCAGAAATCCGCATATACTGTGGATCTATAAAGGACATTATTTAGCGTTTTTCGATGATTTATTGAAGAAAAATGAAAGTTATTTATGATTAAAAAATTCTATGCAGACCAGATGGTCTGAACAAACACAATTTTATTCAGAGTGTTTAAGGAGCACTTTGTACGGATGATGCAAGCATTAGAATCCTTTCCTCTGAAGGAAAATAGCGCTACATAGAAAAAAAGCGCTTTTTCAGTGCATTCAGCGCAATTAATTCGCCATTCATCATGGCTTATGATATTGATCGCGAAATACTGTATTCTTGCGATGTTAGAGCCAGTTGTACAATGCCTCTCAGCTAATTCGCAAGACCTGACATATCGTCCCAAAACCCTCGCAGCACATTCATACATATTGCTGGAAATTGGGTTATTTAGCCATGCGGAAGGAGGTGATCACGAAAAAATCGATCGATGAAGGTTAAAAGAAAATGCAATTTGAAAATCGGTCCGGAGCCAAAGCTGGGCTTTGATCTGAAATATACCTACGGATTTTTTTGGTAGGGGCCGCAGCAGCCACCGCAGTTGCGAACCATCCAGCAACAAATCCGCACGGAAGTCTCTGTGAGACAGATCCTTATAACTCCGTACTGTATTTTATAATGGTTCTTCTTTGGAATTACGCTGTTTTTCTTACTCTTGACAAATACACCTGCTTTAATGCATTGACATATTCTTCACATCCTTTCCGAACATGCTAATCATGAAAGCAATGCGATGAGTTTAAAGGAACATAGACAGCTTCATTTATATCTTTCTTTACCCACTTATGAAGTGCATAAGAAGAAGAACTAAGAACTTGGTACACAAATTTGGAAAGGACAAGAAACTGAGTAGTGGAAAACTAAAAATGATCTTGTTGTCTCCAAGTCTTAAAGGAGACGAACCTTTCTTTTCGTCGAACGAAAAAGGCTTTAATGATACTACTCGCCCAACCATGCACCCCATACAGTAGAACACTCTTTGTCATGTACTATTGCTAAGGATCAAGACATGGCTGCGAAGTACTATGGAAGTCGACAGGTTAAACGGGACTGGCTATGATGAGGGTACACAGAAAATTTGTGTTTGACCCAATTATGATTATTTTATTCAATAAGTAGTTGATAAATTGCCGTTGAAACCCAATAGGAAATTACTTTTTTAAATAGATATAAAATTTTTGCAACTTCTCTATATATGTGCAAATTGTTCCATCATTGGGATATTGTATTTGATATTCTACTTTTATTTTAATAAATAATGAAATATAATTTTTTTTAAATATACTCATTTTAATTATCCATACAAATGTTTCTTATTTTCTTATGTTCTTTCTTTTATATATATAATAATAATAGTATATACTATAATTATACTACAAAAACTAATATAATACGTATATAATATATATATATATATAATATCAATATTATTATAATATATAATAATATGATATATATATATATAAATATCTATATATATTATATATTATATAATATATATATTATATAAATATATACAAATCTTTTTAAAATTTTAAAAAAGCTGCCCCCCCTAGGTTGGAAGCTGGCGAGCGCCCATGTATATATATATATACTATATAGTATATATATTAATAATATATTATATATATAGATTATAAATATATATATATAATAATATATATATAATATACTATATATATATATTTATAATATTATATATATATATAGATTATAAAGTATATATATTTATATATATATATTATAATAATGATAAGTGTATTACCAATATCACTCGTGTCCTGGGCCCCCGCAGAGCTGCCCAGCTAAAACCTACCTGAGGCTTTTTTGCAACTGAAAATTTTTGGAATAACTCAGCATCCCTCATGGGTTCTTTGTAGTGCTTTTTTTTTTTTTTTTTTTTTTTAGATTATTATTTTTTTTTTTATTTTTAGATTTTTAATTTATTTTTTTCTTTTTGTTTTTTTTTTTTTTATATTAATTTTTTTTTTTTTCAAACACACCTTTTTTTTTTTCTTCACACTTTGCGCTGATTTCCCCCCCCCCTTAAGGGTGGGGGGGCAGTTTCGGAGTTCACTCAACTCGCGTTTCGCCTTATAAAACCGCATCAAGGCCCCGCCGAACCCGCGCCCACGAACCGCGCAGCGCACCTGCAAATGACCGCACCTCGGCACCGCAACCGCATGCCGCACTGCATACCAAGCCGGACCGTTTTTTTCGCTGTTTCGCATCCTTGTTTTTCTATAACTCATGAATGTATTTAATATCCACGAATGCATCCATAAGACACTTACACTCACTCCTTGATAAACATCACCAACACCCTCATTCATCGTCAGCCTTACCGCCTCCTATCCCGGGCGTACCTTGTCATTTCACCGTATCTCTATACACATTCTCATTCACCGTGACTGCTTTATTATATCTGTCTGTCGCTCTCTCTAAGGAGGTTATCTTCCATCCCCTCATACCATAGCTTTTCATTGAAGTCTAATTTTCAAAATTTTGCCTTTTCACTAAATACTAAATATATAATATATATATCATATATAATATATATATATATATATATATATATATTATATATATATATAATATATATATATATATATATATATAAATATATCTATAGTTGCTACTTGTACTCTTTGGAAGGTTTCACAGTATCTTCTGAACCGCATTGGCCTTTCTTTTAAGGAATGGTCGCCACAAGGATGTCTATTTTTAGTACTAGCTGGTACTTAATGTTCATGTAATTGTAGCCATGCGTTTGCGCATCTATTATATGCATTATGCTGCATCGCCATAACATCTTCTTATCTTCTTGAATGCGAGACTCATTCCCACCCACAAGAAGAAACCGAAGGAATTGAGTGGACTTTCAAAAAATGTGACCTATCCCAGTCAATAACACGAACCGGAACTACGAATGAACAAGTAGCCGTCTTAAAGATGAAGTGATATAAAGACTTTAACTTAATTGGGCTCCGTCCTGAATTCGCCCTTCTTAATATACAAACAATGTTACTTATATATAAATCATTTTTAATGCATACAAAAACTTTTGCGAAATAGCTATTCCCATAATAAAGTTTTTAGAAAAAGCCGCTATCTCGATTTTGCATTTTATATATATGCCAATTTAATATAGATATATTATAGTATATATAGATCTATATAATATATATAAGTATAAATATATATGGGGGACTATATAAGTAACTCGTATAATTATAGATATATATATAGATATGATATATATATATATATATAGAACACCCTTATATAATATATAAATATATATATTAATTATATACCTGTATCAGAGAGAGGAGAGAGGAGGGAGAGAGTAAAAGTCGCTGATCATCCATAACAACAGATCACACAGTACATGATAACATACTTACACACTCACACATACACAGCACACACGACACCACACCCGTGTAGACGCTACTTTATACAGACACACATCACACACCAGTCACCCGCGAGCCGCCCTATCAGGACGGCTGAGCCCGCAGATACTGTATACAAGGCACATGCGGCGTCACCCCCACTACACGATACAGCCCAACCCATAGACACTTTAACATACTTCGACATCTGCACCTACCACACACCGGTGCGCTCGGTACGGGATGCCTATGACACAGTACTACCCACCCTATATACACACAGGGATACCCACCACTTACCAGACCATCTGCCATGGCGTACATGACACCGGTAAACCCCCCCCGCAAAAGCTCGAAGACACCTGTAAAAAACCAAAAAAACCCCCAAACACCCGTCCCACCCCCCCCCCCCCCCCCCCCTCCCCTACACATCACTGATCGTCACTTAGTGCACAATGCACACCACCCCACTTGGGTTGATATCCACACACACACACACATATACACATCAAGAGGCGACATATTATAAACAATTTACATTCACTCAACATCCCCACCAATAGAAACCAACCTATAAAAAGACCTCTACAACATAACCAGAATTCCACATCCCCCGATATTACCTTCTGTTCCCCCTCAAATTCAAGTTAAAATATCTCGGCAAACTTTTCATACTTTCTCCCCAGATCACGTCCCAATACTAATCACAATTCAACATAAACAACCTATTCATACATTTAAAAAAACATATATCAACTACAAAAAAAGCAAATTGACAAGCTTACACTAACCGCATAGAACTGGATAACAACAAATTTGACAACCAAATCCAGAGCAACTAACCGAATTACAGACCTTAACAATAGAATAAATACCCAAATCGACTCAAACCAGTAAAATAATTGTTAAAAATACACTCAAGTACTAAATCATAAGATCAACACAGCAAAAAATATTCCGCACAATAATGTAAATCCATATATCACACACTCAACCACTCCTCCAACCCACGAAGCAATATGTAATCAAAAAGATAAAACCTTCAACCCCAAAACACAATGCAATATCATTATGTCACACTATTCAAAAATCAGCCATAAACCGACAATTCCCACCAATACATAGACAATTAAACGTCTTTAAAGATTGAAGTACTTAACACTATCAAAAACCTAAAAAACTTACAAGCAGTGAGACCGGACCAAATATTCGAAATTCATCTCAAACAATTAAGAATCAAAACTGTCACAGCCTCGACTAAAATATTTAAAATTCTTGGCAAATTAACACTCTCCCATCACTCTGGAATCACGCTCATATAATTACTATACTAAATAAAAAAATAAAAAAAACACCCAGCAACCTTGCTTCGTATATACCTATTTCATTGTTCTTCGCAATATCCAAAGTATTAGAAAAATTAACCTTGAATAGAATATCTCCTTTCATTCCTTTATCAAATTCACAACATGGTTTAGACTAAAACACTCTACTAATACTATCCTAACTGATTTAACACAAAACATCCTTACTGGTTTTAACCAAACTCCTCCTTTTTTCTCACACTTCTGGTAGCATTAGATATTAGCAAGGCATTCAACACAGTCTCCCGACACATTTTAGCAGACAAAGTATTAAATACAAATGTAACGATCAAACAACAAAAAAAAATAGTAAATTTCCTATCCGGTCGTACAGCTAGAGTCATACAAGGACGCCACTTCTCCCGTACATACAAATCTATATAATCCATTCACCAGGAAGCTATCCTTCCACCAACACTTTTTAATCTCTATTTCCATAAAAAAATAAGAGCTACGCAGACAGACGATCTAACAATCACATATCAAAACAATTCTATTAATACAGTGTGTAGATAACTACAATATTACATAAACTAACTAGAACAATGGCTAACAACTAACAGAATGACTGCATCATTCCCCCAAATCATCTATTACATTATTTATCCCAGATAGAAGAGAATAAAAAATTAACCCAATGGTTTTTCTGTCAAATAATAGACTTTTACTGAATAAACAACTCGATCGCCATCCTGGCTTTGACTTTTGATACACATATGACATTCCACCATCCTAGGTTGGACTTTTGATCCATGCGAACATTCACACGCATCCTGAGGCATTGACTTTTGATTACACATATGAATTCACGCATCCTATGGCTTGACTTTTGGATGTACGAGCATATGACATTCACCATCTAGCTTGGACTTTGGGATACACATATGAGATTCCCATGCCTAGACTTGGACTTTGATACACATAGGACATTTCACGTATCCTAAGGCTTGCTTTTGATACAATAAACAACATTCCATCCTACAGTTGACTTTTGATACACATAGTGAATTCACTCCTAGGCTTGAGACTTTTGATACCATATGACCATTGCACCATCCTAGCTTGACTTTTCGATACACATATGACATATACAACCATCTAGGCTATGACTTTTTGATACCACATGTAATGACATTCACGCATCGCATAAGGTCTGACTTTGATAGCACATATGACTATTCACGTACTGGCCTAGGCCTTGATTTTGATACACATATGAGCATTCAACCATCCTTAGGCTTGACGTTTTGATTACACATATGACATTACACGCATCCTAGGCTGACTTTTGGATAGCACATATGCACATGTCACGCATCCTAGGCCTTCGACTTTGATACACATAGGGTGACATTTCAGCATCCTAGGTTGACTTTTGATACACAAGTGACACTCACCATCCTAGGTTTGACCATTGATACACATATGAAATTCACCACCATCCTAGGCTTGACTTTCGAGAACCAACATATGACATTCACCCCGCATCAAACAATATTACTTTTTTAGAGGGCACAATAAATTAAATGGATGAAAGCAATTGGATGGAACAACAGTTTGGCAGCAGGCAAAGGACGCTCACCGGGATTGTCTATAGCAATACCTCCAGCCCTTTCTTGGCAACTAGTTGTCACAGTGCCTGGGTGCGCCACTATTTCTACAGTTTAATATTCAGAATTAGCAACTGTCTAAATAAAAGTGATTTCCAGATAGATACTAGGCACGTCTTGCTCACACGCACACTCTCGCACCACTATTGAATTGAAACAAGATCTCTTATGAAAAGACGATCTTGACATGATAGGCCTGTTCAGTTTCTGGTATATTCAAATTTGCAATAACTCAGCCCCTGCATCAAAACCATAACAACACCCGGTTTCGGTGAAAGGCTAATATGGGACTATATACTATTGATTAACATACTGATTATCATACCATCCTCATAGTACAGGACAGGCTCTCTCACCGACTGCTCCTTGATACCAACTTTATTATTCACCATCTCATACTCACTCTCCTACACGCAATTGAACGTGAAATCTTTCTTGGTATACTTAAACATTGACATTCAATATCTTCAAGCAGTATCACTAGCCAAATAGTCTTTCCTTCTGATAAAACTATGCGCAAGATCAATCGTCTATAACACGATCCGAGCTATAATAGGTTCTCGATATTGTGATTAGACGCATTCATACCTGTCACATTCACTTCTCACAGTAAAGTCATCTGATATGATTAATTGTATTACACCTCCCACTATAACTGTTCAGAACGAATGTCAATTCCCATCCTAGACGCGCAAACTCTTTTAGAAACTATTCTATTGCTTCTTGTAAGACACATATGCACTACTTCTGCTCTTGGCGGCCATTCAGCTAAGGCCTTGGCATCTCTTAGACATATAAGTCATCTCTTAATAGGATCTTCATTGGCTACGCCTGCTATCGTGGTGGCACAGAGTGGTGTATAGAGGTGTGTTTGTTCACATTTGTTGAGTATTGCAGAGGAGCCAGTCGACTAGGAATTACAGTGGCTAGGTTTGGATACTCATCACTCTAGACATTTCACTAATATAATCTGGCCTTGATTTTGATGTCAAATAATGGGGGGAATTCACAGTTCCTCGGCTTCGGCTACTTTTTGGATGAGCACAGCTATTTGATAGAACTTGTGTAACTGTATATTGAACTTCATTTACTTGGACTTAGTTATTCTTTTGTGTATCTAATATGCATTTATTTAATTAGAGCAAGGTGTTCATTTATGTAGTGGATTTGGATAAGTATTTTACTTTTTTCGGATAACATACGTATGAATTATTAACGTAAACATAACTTACACCTTATCAAGTCAAATAATTCTCTACGGCTTCGCGTATTTGTTATTTAGAGATAACTCATTCATTTGTATCTAAATAATGGACAATAACATTATCGGTCACTTGAGTTATGTGGTGAATCTAGTGTATAATTCAATGATATATAACTAGAATTTCTTTTGCTGTATTGTAGAGTAGAGCCATTTGGTTGATTGCGACTCTATCCTTATATTTAAGCCATATTTTCTCTATTGGTAGAAGTAGTCTATATGAACATTATTGCAAAAGCTCTCTTGATCTTTAGAACGTTGGATTTACAGTGTTTTTCAATTTTCATCCGGGCGTGCACAATCGTGGATCAGAGATTTATAAACTTTTTGTATTACTACATAAGTGATCGATCTATCATTTTCTATATAGTTTTTTAATACTATTGATTTTATTGGATTATATACGTATTGTAATAGCTATTGGCTAAGACTATTACACGCACCTATATGTGGTCTGTGTGGACTTTTTTTAGTACTTAGTCCTCCTTCTTTACTATTGATATTCGCCAGTAAGATAACTAAACATAGAAATATGTGAACTTAATATTAGGTACTCTACACGTTATGTGCACTTTATTTTTAAGATGCTGCATGTCTGTCTAGGATCTGGGTATTGGAATCGACTCTCTTGTAACTGCAACTTCAGATCGATCCTGAGAGTGTAGTATGAAACATTTTTGATAGTGAATAGCATGACTAATTACTGGAAAATAACATATTATAAATCTCTCTCTGCTCTCTGGTGCTTGTATCTTTGTGGTCTCACATACGTCTTTCGCACATTCTCATCTCTCGTATGCTCTCGTCGTCTGCTTGACTTTGTACTACACTATGACATCTCTCATCCCATCTTATAGGCTTGAGTTCTCTCTTTGATATCTCGCTCTCTCATGATCAATCTTTCTCTCTCTCATCTCTAGCTTCGATCCTTTTGATACATCTCTGATCACTTCTTCACTCATATCTCTTCAGGTGCTCTCTCTTCTCTCGCACTTTTGATACATCTCATCTACTGAATCTACCCTCTTCTCCTCTTAGGTTTGCTACTTTTGTCTCATCACATATGTACTTCTCACCGTATCCTCGGTCTTTGAATTTTGATACCCTCTCATATCTCGATCGATTCCTCATGCTGAGGTCGTGTGCAATTTGATCCCTACTATGTCACATCTCTTCTCGATCTCTGCTTCACTCCATCCTCCTAGGCTTGTGACTCTTTGTACTACACTAGGACTTCACGTCCATCCTAGGTTGATTATTTCACCATCCCTAGGCTTGATTGATACCATTATGACATTCACCCCACACATCAACAATTTTAATTTCCTGTTTCCTCCCACATCGTTCGTTTGGAACTTTTGATCAACATATGGACATTCACGCATCCTAGGCTTGGACTTTTGAAGTATCATAATGCACATTCACCAATCCTAGGGTTGACTCCCTTTGATACACATATGACCATCACGATCTAGGCTTGACTGTTTGATACACATGATGCCAATTCACCATCCTAGGCTTTTTTTGATACCAATCATGACATTCACCATCTATGGCTTGACTTTTGATACCATTACTGAATTCACATCCTAGGCTTGCACTTTTGATACACATTGACCATTCAGCGGCTTTCCCTAGCTTGACTTTGATACACATATGACATTGCACGCATACTAGGGCTTGCTTTGATACACATAATGCATTCCGCATCCTAGCTTGAACTTTTGATAGCACATGAAGTGACATTCCATCTAGGCTTGACTTTTGATACACATAGACATCCATCATCCTAAGGCCTTTTAGTCTTTTGAACACATATCACATTCACCGCTCCCTAGGTTTGACTTTTGATACACATATGACATTCACGTCCTACATCCACAATATCAATACCACATAATGATTCACCGGCTAGGCGTGACAGTTGATCACAAATCCACGATTCGCTACCTCAAATTGGCGATATGGCAGGACGTTTTGATACACAATGACATTCTGAGCAAGTGGCTCGCCTTCTCGATACACTACCAGATGAGCTTCACCATCGTGGCAGGTACTTTTATGCGTAATATGCACATTCACGCATGCCTAGGCTTGACTTTTGATAACACAAAAAAAAACCTTATATTAATTTCACCCACCATCCTAGGCTTGACTTTTGATACACTATGACAATTGCACCATCTAGGCTTGAGTGACTTTTGACCACAGGTGCAATTCATCACATTCAAGGTTGGAACTTTTGAGTACCATGATGACATTCAGCGCAGTCCTAGGCTTGACGTTTGATACACAATATGAACATGTTCACCGATCCCCCGCTAGGTGGACTTTTGATACCTACATTGACATTCACCATCCTAGCTTGACCTTTTGATAACATATGACATTCAGCATCATGCTCTGAGATTTTCTTTCTCGATGGGATTCAAATCTCTGTAGTTCTTTATAATTACAAATTATATATGTTTGACTTTCGATAACACATATGATTCCACCCCGCATCAACAATATTACTTTGAGCACATAAATTTAAATGGCGATGAAAGCCATTGGATGACAAGAGTTTGGCAGCACAAGAGACCGCCCACCGATTTGTCTATAGACCATACTCCACCTTTCCTTACACTAACGTGTCAAGATGCTGGGTGCCCACTTATTTCACAGTTTAATATTCAGAATTGCAACTGTACTAGGCAGTTTCATGGAAGATTAATAGGCGTCTTCGCTCTCCACAGCGCATAGCACACTATTAATGAAAACAAGAATTCTCATAAAGAAACACGAGCTTGACATGATAGGCGTCAATTCTTATCTGCTTTGAGAGATATGGTAGTTCACTTTGCATGAAGTTTAGAACATCGTGTTCGGTTGAATCGATAGATCAAACGCACATTTTCTTAAACATGTAAACAGGCTCCATGGCAGGTGACATGAAATATACTAGACACTTCTTCCCACGTCACATTTTAGAGAACATTTAAAATCACCGCTTAGCAAGCCAGATCATGCATTTCAATTATCCACGTAATGAATTCTTTACAAACTTTGGACCATCAAACCCGAGTAATGTTCTCTATGCCGACCATCCCCCTCCTCCTTCAAGATACATGTGAAGAATTCATAATACACGCATCAAACGTACTGTCAAAGGATGTCATCAGACAAACTAAGAAACAAACATCTCTTGGCTAGATCTAACTACTGCCTTGGGATCAGACGCAATTACAATACAGTCATTTTAAGATCTCTTGGCTCAGCCTGCTATGGTGGCACAATATCTTGGGGTTATTCACTTCTAGTAAGAGAGGAGAGGAGGAAACAATGGTAGGATATAGTATAACGCTATATACCGGTACAAAATGGGGGAAAAGTCGGTCATGGAGTTTGAGAACGTGGTCGACTTGTTTAATATCATTTTATTGTTTGTCTGGAGCAATTCTTATTGCTTTAAGAGGTTTTTTTTTAGAATTAGTCATTTTATTTTGTAACCATATATTAAAATTTAAAGTAAATAACTTACACCTACAAGTCAAAAAAATTTCCCCCCATTTGTAAAATATTTTTTAAAATTGGAGAAAAAATTCTAAGATCTGGTGAATCTCAGTCGAATTAAGACTATCAGAGATTTCGATTTAGGTGGCATATTGGGAGTCCTATTTGTTAACAATTTTCATGTAAAAAGTTTAAATATATTAGCTTATTTTTAAAGTTAATTAAGGTGGTTTTCAATTTGGGGGAAAAACTGTCATATAAACTTATATAAAAAATGTCGCATTTTTTTTTTTAGTTTTAATAATATGTTTTTTTAGTTTTTATGTATGGTAGACTATAAAGAAATTTGTTTAATGTTTTCTATCCTGATAATTCTTTTCTTCTAGATCTAGTCCTTTAAGCTTTCCAAGTCACGATGACCTTTATTAAACACTCAAGATTTCCTACATAAATAGTCAGTTAAGATCATCAGCAGACTCAGTTTTTAGTAA